>JAXIVD010000745.1:15000-17500 GCA_036785275.1 Cancer borealis | reverse complement strand
ACTGGGTGAGAGGAACAGCGTTCTCTCGCTAACCCTAGCAGTACTATATGGTTTTATCTACCTAACTCTAGGGAATAAACTTAATATCCTCTTAACTTAGTATACACGTGTTGATGTAACCTTGAACAGCCATTAGAGTACCGTGATCATCGTTACAAGAGGAACAGAGAGAATTAAAGTCAAAACCATTACAGTTGTTCTGTATATCGCACCACAGTCATCATCGTCGCTGTATTTATGTCTCAAACAAAGCAAATACTTATTCATGTTCCTCAGCTTAACATAGAAAGGCAGAGTGAAATATTCCTCACTCATCTCATCCCGCCCACGCCCCCGTTTCATCACCTTGCTGACCACACCAGTTCAGATGTACCCATTGGTGGACGCAATACAACAGGGTCACGAGTACAGACGTAAACACAGTGGTGAGAGTGTAGTGTAACAATGTAATGGTGCCTAGGGAAGATGAGTGGAGGCAGCGAGGTGGAGTGAGGGGAGACGCGGCGAGTGAGGGGAAACGGTGCCAGCTCCCGAGCCCTGCGCTGCTCGCCACTTCCCGCCTCCCAGGAAGTGCCGGAAGCAGACCACGCTGCCAGGTGCACGATGACCACCCGTGCACGATAACACACACACATACACACACGCACACACACACACACACACACACACACACACACACACACACACACACACACACACACACTGACGTTTCAGAGAAAACAAGTGTGTGTGTGTGTGTGTGTGTGTGTGTGTGTGTGTGTGTGTGTGTGTGTGTCTATATATATATATATATATATATATATATATATATATATATATATATATATATATATATATATATATATATATATATGTGTGTGTGTGTGTGTGTGTGTGTGTGTGTGTGTGTGTGTGTGTTTACATAGCACACACCAAACACCAAACACAGGACAGCCCTAATTGATTCATCACTCATGAGGCTCGTCGCCCAACACCCGTGGACGCCTTCCAAACATCACCACATAAATCTGAAGGCTGCGGAAGCACAATGGTGACAACGTGGGCCGCGGCGGTGGTGGTTGTGGTGCTGATGTGGTGATGGTGGTGGTGGTGGTGATAACTCATGATGACTCTGCATGGTTGGGTGTGGTGGGGTGATGATGGTACTTACAGTGCCCTGAGTACGGTTCACGGGAATGTTACTGTTGGTGTGAAGTAACAATTGATGTTGGTATTATGGCGCCAAGATGACATTCGTGACAACCTTCCAAGTCATGAAGTGTTGAGAGAACATCACCCATACAACGTTAGCAACAAGTGATGTGTGGTGGTGGCGACGTATTGATTGTGTGTGACGTGGCACTACCATAACTACACCACCACCACCACCACCACCACCACCACCACCACCACCAACACCACCACCACCATCAACACCACCACCACTGCCATCACCACCACCACCACCGCCATCACCACCACCACCATCACCACCACCACCACCACCACCACCACCACCACCACCACCACCACCACCATCATCACCACCGCCATTAATACTACCACCACCATCACCATCAACATCACCATCTCCAATACCACCACCAACACTATACCAACCACAAGTCCATATCATCTACACCACCGTAACCACCAACTTTATATATATATATATATATATATATATATATATATATATATATATATATATATATATATATATATATATATATATATATATATATATATATATATATATATATATATATATATATATATATATATATATATACTATATATGTATATATTAATTTAGTTATTTATATATTTATTTATAAAACCGACACTTCTAGCTGTCAGTTCAACTCGCATTGGCCTTCCGCCCGCGGCTGTCACCACCAGAGGACAGACTGTCAGCCACACCACTCTGCTCACGACCACCACCTTCGCCCTCATGGGGCAGGTGGTACTGCGGCCAAAACAAAGAAATAATATAGAAAGAACTCATGTTAATCAAACACAGAATAAAATCGGAAATTTTCGATTACAGTGTTACAAACGATGAAATATAATTAATTGAGCCTTGAGATCTTTGGCTAGGATGCATGAAAGGATAAAAAATGTTATTATTTTCCTACAACATACTGTGAATACTATACAGTCAGGGGTCTGAAGACTATTATAGTATGCAATGTGTTCCTACACGTGACCAGGTGAGCAGGGGAGTGGCCCCGGCATGTCCTGCTGCACATGTGGCTTCTCCTTACGTAGGCACAACCAGATTACTGACCAGCGGACCTTTTTAACATGTAACTACAAAATTATACTTATATATTAACTCAGGTTATTAGCTATGTCACTATGTGTATTTATATTTTTTTCTGAGCTCAAGTAGTGTTATTTTTAGCATACGAGACGTTTAGAGAAAGAGATATATTGCCTCGCATATCTGTCATGACTCCAAGGTAGGCAAGGAATGTTGAGGGTAGAGGGTACAGCAGGCAGGTGGATGTGTGAAGAC
>JAXIVD010000744.1:117500-124046 GCA_036785275.1 Cancer borealis | reverse complement strand
GGAAATGTGAACATTAAAACTCCGGCAGCTGTTGGTGGTGTGCTTGGATGGGTTACACAAGCCTCTAGTTAGGCTGCAGAACATTTTGATGATGGTGGTGGTGGTGGTTGTTATGTATTTGTTGTGAAGTATTACCAGAACTATGGGAAGGCCAGAAGGCAGTGTGTAGGGAAGGACAAAAATATAATGTAAAGAATGTCCCACCCTAAGTATCTTTGATAAATTGTTCATAGAGCTTCACATTATTTTTTTTCTTGTTACGGTGGATAGTTTATTGAATTGTTGTTATAATGACCCGGAAAGGGTAAAAGCGTCATTTAAACTCACCTGAAGTCCATTGTTAGTGAGTGGCAGTATAAGGAGTAGGAAATGCAGTTTGTCTCTTGTAATTGTATTATTCATATTCTGGAGAAAACAGACCATTAAAAAAAAACGAAGTGATAAACCCACACGAGTCCAAATTTGTGGTGCCGGCCAGGCAGCCGCTGATGCGGGAACCAACCCCACCTTTGAGTATAAGAAGAGATGAGAAGTGTTATTCTATTCACAAGGAAGAAAGAAAACATAAATGAGCAATAGCTACATCGCAAAACAATATATTTAATAAGTCCACTTTCATATTACATAATGCAGGAAGTGCCAAGCCTATGACAGAATAACCGAGGATGGAAAGTTTCATCAGTCCTCACGTGATTCCCCAAAGCTACCTACTGACAGATAGACAGACAGACATAAATTGTTAATAATAGAAGATTTAATAAACTATCCACCAAATCATTCTTGTGCAAATGCTCTAGACTCCTCAAATTGTGTGGTCATGGTATATTGCATTGTGGAAATTTTTTCACAAAGGATAAGGTCAAAGTTAGGAAGGCAACACTGGCTTTACCCTTGTGTGTGTGCAGCCAAATTGTGTGAGGGTGAAAGCAGTGGTCGGTGGCGGTGCGGGACGGGCCAGTGCATCCCTGTCCTGTGGCACTGTGATAATGAGATTGACTGTGATGATGGTGCTGATGAGGAAGGATGCCCCAGTAAGTTGTGTGGTCTAGATGAGGAGAGAGTAGCCATGTGTGCCTTTGTGTGCATCCTAGTGTGTACACGCATCATGTATTGTATTCAAGAAGCATTTTTGAACTATGCATTTATGTTTTTTTCAGTAAGTAGTAATGAAAGAACATACCAACAGAGAACATACCAAGTTCAAATATGCTCTTTCCTTGAACACTGTTACAGTTTTGACAGCAATGTATTACTTACTATAGGATTTCAGATTGTGTTTATGTTCACATTTACTTTTAGTACAATTTGTGTTCTTTGTTATGTCTATGCTGGTTGCAAGTGTCCAGACAGTGTCATTGTTGCCACTGTATTTGTTTGTGCTTTATCCATAGTTATTTAGGCCACTGAGTTGGTGTAGTACAGGAATAACGTTCAGTGTAGTGTAATGTTATTCATGTCACCACTAATACATGCATGCTCTTGGTTCTTGCAGCTGGAATAGTGTGTAAAGCTGATGAGTTCACTTGTCACAGTGTTACCAACAAATCCAATTGCATCCCACTGAACTGGGTGTGTGACGGAGCGTCGGACTGTGAGGACGGCTCCGACGAGGTCAACTGCAGTGAGTCACAATGCTGGGTGATGGAAGAGTGGGTTGGGGGCAACAGTATAACATATATGTAGGGACTCTTCTCTCCAGGCTAAGAGGCACAACATTATATGAGGGCATTGAAGTTGACTTTTTCTTTTTTCAAACTCTGTAAATATTACATATAACTAATGGTGATGCTGAGGTAGGTTTTTTCTGTCTCACTTCCGAATTTAGAAATGTTGATCATGCATGGAATTGATAATTTTTCATATGTAGTACAGTACCAGCTTACTTTATGCACTACAGCACTGGATGCTTGATGAGTGAAGTTTTCATAGCATACTTATATTACTTCAAGTTAGGATAAGTCTACAGCAGTTACGTAGCATTTCTGTGTAACATTATTTCCATGCAAGGACGTTCTTTACACAATAATTCAACCTTAAGTCAGTGTCACATGAGAGTAAAATGAGTTGCAATTACAAAACTAGAAAAAGTTTGATGCTATTGAATGTGCATAATAGTAATTCTTCCTTCCCTAACGCCTTCCTCAGATGCAACCTGCACCTCAGAGCAGTTCACATGTGCCTCAGGGAAGTGCATCTCCAAGCGGTGGCACTGTGATGGCGACAATGACTGTGGTGAGGATGATGCCTCGGACGAAGCCAACTGTCCCAACAGAACATGTTCCATCAACCAGGTGAGTCACCAAGACGGAAATGCAGCTCGCCAAACTCTGCTACTTGAAATATATGTAGTATCTGTTCTATAATGTTGATATAATGAATCATTCTTTTTGCTCATGTTGAATTTTATATGTGACAACATTTACTTTAACTTGCATTTGTAAAGAATTGTATAATGAACATTGTCTCCCTGAGAACATAATGATATTCTTGCCTTTCTTTCGTGCAGGAAGTGTCTTGAAAGTATGTCTTGCCTAAAATAATGTCATAATGTTACATTATGATCTTGATATTCTTAATCTGAATACAATAATGTACAGTAGGTTCTTGAATGTTGTATTAAACTTTTGATGATTAAAATTTCACATAGCTTAGGAAATGTAAATGCGTTTCCAAATGTGAAAACCTATTGTACTTAACATTATCTACCTATATGTAGATTTTGATGCAATACTACTTTATTTTAGCAGTCGCCTCACCAGCATATTTCAGTTGCTTGAAGATATGAATTTATTTTCATATGATTTTGATATAACAAAAAATTCCCTTTCAGTCACAATAATTCACATGATCCAACAGATTGCTTGTCCAGATGCATCTTGCATCGACATGCATGTGATTTGTGATGGCATTCCACACTGCACAGACGGATCAGATGAACACGTAAGACAGTTTGGGAAGGAACTAACTGTCAACTAAACCCTCCCGCCTTTCTTTTGTGTGTGTGTGTGTGTGTCTGCTTTGTCAACATTTTGTCTCCCTTTCTTTTTTTTTCGCCGTATAGGTGGCGTGCGGAGATGGTCATTGCTTGGAGAAAGATTGGATATGTGATGGGGAAAAGGATTGTCAAGACGGGACAGATGAAAATGTAAGAACAGTTTAGCCTTGATGAACTCTTGAACCTGGGTATACATAAACTCTTGAACCTGGATATACATAAACTCTTGAACCTGGGTATACATAAACTCTTGAACCTGGGTATACACAAACTCTTGAACCTGGGTATACATAAACATGGTCACCTCCACCTTTCCTCCCCTGGACCCCGAGGCCACCACCACCACACTCACCAACTGGCAGATCATCACATTCTTGCATTGACTGCCTTCAATACTTTAAATTAACTTAACTATCTATAAAAGAAATGTTTGTAAAACAATTACGTCATTCCTACTTTTAAATAATGGATGTAATTTTGATCAGCTACAGCTAGATTTGGATAGGACGGTGTTTTAATACGGTCAGTTTTTATTTCCTATAAGTTAGTATTTGATTTTTTTCCTTTGAATGTCATTGAGCTCCATCATATATGACATTTTTCTCCTGTCAAGTTTGTATAATAAAGTTAAATGCAATTACTCATTATGATTATTACCAGCAATTTTTTGGCTGTTTTTCTTACTAAAACTTGGAATATACGAGCAGCCAATAGAGACAGGAGCGTTTCTAGCACTTGAAAAATAGGGGGCCACTTAGGGGCCAAGGTTAATGGGAGGGGAGCAAACTTAAGTTACGTGTGTGCCATATGGCCTTTGTTGCCTGGCACATTTCCCCGCCTCCCCACATTACAATTAAGTTACGTGTAAGGACCAATAGTTCACTGAATATAGATGATTGGAGACTCAAAGAGGATGATGATGAGCCAAGTCAAGAAATATCCCATTTCCATAAATTATAGTTTATTTACAAATATAGTACACATACAAATTCACCTACACGGATATAGGTAAATGACACTGTATGCGATGAAAAGAAATGAATAATTTATCCATGATAAAAATTAAAGTTGACCTGATTGAGTGTGGGAAGAAGATGGTTTGGGGTGAGAACAGACCTGGTGTTAAATCAATCCTGTGGTTTCATTCCTGAAGCAAAATCCAAATAATATCAGAAACCTTTAGCTGATGCATCAAT
Organism: Cancer borealis; assembly: GCA_036785275.1. Lineage (NCBI taxonomy): Eukaryota > Metazoa > Arthropoda > Malacostraca > Decapoda > Cancridae > Cancer > Cancer borealis. The sequence goes on along the minus strand of JAXIVD010000744.1, from coordinate 119,855 downwards.
TGGTGAAGGTTCTCGCCCGTCTGTCAAAATTTTGCCTCTCTACCATAGGTTCAGTGTGGCCCAAATAATATTGTAGTTGTCAACCACATCAATTGTTTGGTAGTAGTAGCGGGCCTTTCTGATGCAGAGAACATTTGGAATATCACTTGTGAACCAGGAGTTATTAATGAAAACAAAAATATGAGTCCACAAAATGAGGTATTAGAAGCTATATAATCAGGAAGTCATTTGTCTTTCTTTTTACTTTGCCACATTTTGACTTGCAAAATATGAATTGGTTATGTCAAGAATTGCATTTTGCTTGTAACCTCAGCACCGTATTATGTTGATGTGCAGAGCTTTCATTTATGTATTGTTGCAAAGACTTTTTGTTAATTGACGGTTCTAAAAGCATGATTCAAATTTTATGTGGTAAAATGATGACTAAAGATCTTTAAACTATCATTTTCTGGCGTTATGGCAGATGTTTGGATCAATCTTAGAAGTGTTATGACTCGGTTCAAATATGAATGAACTCCCTTTGAGGTTGCCGTCTCCAGTTCATAGGACTGCCTAAGAGACGCCTGCATGTTGGTCTTGGTGCTTTTGGTGCAAGCACTTTGTGTCTATATAGTGTGTGGGTTTGGGGGAGTTTGGTTTGTAATGGTTTTAATGTGTCACCTTGTTACTGGTGATGTCCATAGAATAGTGCTTACTAACAACTTACAACTAACATTCTCTGTAACATTTCTATGTTTTTACATTGAGCTGAAATATTTCAAATGCTTATAATAAGAGTATATCAGTTTACCAAAACCATTTACCGTTTGCTTGACTGACTTGACTCCAAGCCTTTTATTATCTATCGTTCCTAGCCTCTTTCCCTTAATGAACTGCATTAATAGTTTTCAAAGGCTGTCATTCCTGATCTCTTCGCTTTCTCCACATTACATTTATATTTCAACTTAACTTATCATCTTGCACCATTCTTGATTACATCACTTTTTCATTTCATGTATTGTGTAAGTCTTGGGTTGTCCTTCCTGTAATGGTGTTTTGTTCAGTACTTCCCTTACTTACACCAGGAAACAGACTTGCTCATGACTTTGGTCTTTGATCCAATATGACATCATGTAGATACACACTGTGGGGTTTATCTGTTACCTCACTTCTGCAGTCCATCAACCTTAGGTATTTATCATTTCCAGCCTTTGCTGTCCCTTTCTATTTACTCTGCTGTCATTATGTGAAGTTATGATTTATTTTGCCATCACTTAAGATATTAATGCTCATGTTTTCTAATGTTGTAACCCTTCATTAGGGATGATATAAGTCAATGGCATCATTCTCTAACTAGTTTCATGGTTACTTTTCCCATCAGATCTTTCATAACCATCCATCTCCCTTATGTTATCGACTTTCTGCTTCTTGTTTGGCACATGGCTGTAATAAAAAGTCAAACATTTGCAGGTTATTTTGTTCAAGCTTATATTGTTACATATGTAAATTTCATTCTTATATTTTTTTAATCTCTTCCAGTTTTGTCCCAACAACACTTGTCGTGCGGACGAGTATGCTTGTGTAGGAGGATTCCCTTGCATCCGTCGTGATTGGCTGTGTGATGGTGATGCAGACTGTCAGGAAGGTGATGATGAGGGACAGGACATGTGCCTCACTCAGTGTCCTGAAGGCATGTTCATGTGCGGGGATAAGTCATGCATCAATGAGCACCTCAAGTGTAATGGCTTCCCAGAGTGCACAGACGGATTAGATGAACAAGATTGCTGTGAGTCACCTGCGTTGGTTACTTGTCACATAATGTTCTACCAAACTTGCTTCATATGGTTTAAAATATTTTTTTTATTAAACAACATATTAATAATTTCATCCTAATTTAACGTTTGATTATAAATGGGTTTTTTTCCGCTAGATACAAAGGTTCTAAGTTGGGTATCAAAATAAAAATATGATTAATAATTAGATTATATCAGTAACACATCTGGTTGCATTTATATTTTATGAAATTTTCCTTCCAGCCCCAACCTGTAATGAAACCGAGGAATATGACTGTGGTGGCCATTGTATACCCATGTCATTGGTCTGTAATGGCAATGATGATTGTGGCAATTCCAAGGATGAGCCCACTGATGGCACCTGCGGCAAAAATGAATGTGAAAACTACAATGGTGGCTGCAGTCAGGTCTGTGTTGACACGCCTGCTGGTCACTTCTGCAAGTGTAATAAAGGCTTCATGCTGATTAATGGCACCCAGTGTGAAGGTGAGCATTGATGTGTTGTTAGTACATGGTGACTCGACCTTAACAGTATCCATGCATTACATGTGACACACTTTGCAGAATGTATCTTATTCAAAAG
>JAXIVD010000744.1:92500-112500 GCA_036785275.1 Cancer borealis | reverse complement strand
TTTGATCACATTTATGATCTATGTGCATCTGAGAAGCATGTTCATTAAGCATGATTGGGTGCGGGAAGCATGGGACTCTTGTAAGGACGCAGTGTACTCTTCTTTACTAGCAGTCTAAGCATGACACATCAAGGAATATTGCATATAACATTTGTTTTCTTTCAATTTCAATGTTCCAAGAATCCAGTTTGAATCTGCCAATTTATATACATTTGTGATGTTTTATTGGGCGTGAAATTCCACCATAGCTGCTGACATGATATTATGCATATGTTTGAAAACCAAATGGACCAATACAAGGGTAACTCTAGTGTGTGGAAAGATTAGTGCTGAATAGACTCGACCTTCGATTTAACGCACTTCGGATTTATCGGACTCCAGCCACTACTGGAAAGTACCATTCGAACCATTCGAAAAGTCCGCTGCTTTAAAAAAAAAAACGTGTCCGCTGAGTGGCACAGTGAACGGTGTCAGTCACTCTTTACTTGCCGATCTAACCACACGGTCCGATTGTGTTTTTTCTTGCTTATTTCACTGAGAAAAATGCGTTGTAAAAACGGAATCGTGTTGACTTTAGAATACTGCAGAAATTTTAGTTAACTTGTTAATTATGCATTTCACGGAAGGGCCAGAAATATGCCAGTACAAGCTCTTGGCAAGACTGGCGAGAGGACTAAAACCAGCGAGTGTAGCACAAAACACTGCTACCACAAAACACTCTACAGAGAATTGTAACGAAGATGATACCAGATTTGGAAGACATTATATGAGGAAAGATTAAAAGAAATGCATCCAACAACACTAAAAGAAAGAAGAGAAAGAGGAAACTTAGTTACCATGTATAGATTGACGAACAACCTGAAAGAAATGGATAGAAAATATCTAATAATGAAAAGAAAAGGAGAGGCTTGATATTTGAGAGGACACGAAAAAAGTTTGCAAAAAAGAATTTGTTTGAACGATACAAAAAAAGTACAGTTTTCCTCTGAGAAATATAAAAACTTGGAATGAACTGAAAGAAGAGGTGATAATGGCAAAGAATGTACTACATCAACTGGAAGAAAAACAGGACAAATATAGATACTGAGACAGGACTACACGAGTTTAGCTCAGGCCCTGTATACTACAACTAAGTAAACACACGCACACACACACACACACACACACACACACACACACACACACACACACACACACACACAGGAGCGAGCCACGTTACGTAAAGTGTTTTGACAGTTACGTAAACCCTGAGAGCAGCAGTAAACAGGATGGCAGTCGACCCGTCAGCTTGCCGACGAAAACGTTATCTCACACACTTGCAGATCCACGGGTGTTGTCCTAAGGTAGTTGTCCGACCAACACTCATTAACTTTATTTTTTTTCTTTCTTCATTTTGTTTCACTCATTTACCTCCAGACCAGTACATTTTTTCATGACCTGTGAGGCGAGAGGAAGATCAGTATGTGGGTTACCTGCCACCTCACCTAATCCCTGACCTTCCCTGACCTGACCTTGGCCTCACAGGACTCGAGTCACCTGAGGGGTCAGATCTCACCTCAAACAGGGCGCGGCGCCACCTGGTCATATCTTTGATCCCTCATGAATATTCACTACACTGTACACATTGATCCTAAGTGATTGATGCGTTGGTCAGGAAACACAGCAGATGGATGCAGTGTGTTGATATCCTGTCAGTCAAGGAATAATGAGCATAATAATTCTAAAAGTGATTCCGAGGTTTGTCTGTGTAGAAAAAAATAATTAAATCGACTGTTAACATGTATTTAATCATTCAAATAAGTCTTTTTTCGTGGTTTCTTATAATGGATTCGTCTCAGATTTATTAATTAGGAGGATTTAAAAAAAATAATGGCATTGGTGTAGCAATCTCCGCCTCTTCCTCCTCGTGTTTCTTAGCCAGTGTGTACACCACTTTTTTCTCGGCCTCACCACCTCATCATCTTTCCTCACCACCACCCACGTCCCCCTTCATCCCCTCCTCCCACCCAGTATAGCCAATAGTGTGTGTGTGTGTGTGTGTGTGTGTGTGTGTGTGTGTGTGTGTGTGTGTGTGTGTGTGTGTGTTGGGGGGGAGGTTAAACCATTCCTTCTGTTCTTTGTCTTTGTTCTCATCTATACCAGGCTGCACACACACACACACACACACACGTTATAAAAATCAGCGACAAATAATTAACCCGTAGATATGATGGAGTGAAGACAGGAAACAGGAAGGGAGAAAGGAGAAAGGAGATGGAGGGATCGTTAACAGTTGTAACAAGAGATAAGAGAGATAAGCCGTAGTATCTGCAGCAACCATTTCCCTTTACCTGCTATCACCATCGATACACTTCTGATCTCGCTGCTTATCTCTTCCGGGTAACATCAATGACGTGATCGAAAACGTATTACTTATATACGTACTACTATAACTACTATACAATATCTGCTGCTGCTTGTGTTACTATTATCATTAAATTACGACGATGTATTTATTCGAAGTGACGATGTGGTGACGTGTGACATGCCGCTGATCACTTTTTTTCTTTCATTCTTTTTTCTTCCTTCTCTCCGTGCGTCATTGGTTTCGTCACGTGGCGGTGATACATACACAGGGTTACTTACCTGTATCCTTGCAACGGGAGCCGACTCGACATTTTCTTTGCTGCTGCAGTCATGAACCTGAGAGAGAGAGAGAGAGAGAGAGAGAGAGAGAGAGAGAGAGAGAGAGAGAGAGAGAGAGAGTCTTTATAAAGGAATATGATAAACAATGCATCTCATATCCTTGGTCTCCTCCCGCTCCTCACTCCCTCTCGCCCCCTCCGTGGGAATGAGGGGGAAAGGCAGGTGGCAGGTGTTAGGGGTAAGGGGGAGGAGGGAGAGAGGGTGGGTGGGTGGGTGGAAAAACAAGTTAGGGAGAGGGAGGGAGAATGTTGGTTGCCGGCTGGTCACCGCGTCGCCACCTCCTTCCTTCCCCCAAGCCCTCCCTCTGGACGCCGCGCCAAGGTGATTTTTGGCCGGAGGAGGTGGCGGCGCGGGTGCAGGAATAGTGTATACGTTGGGGCAAGCACGTGTGTACACTTCACCTGGAGACGATAGCAGTATAGTTAAGGCTATCTTGTGAAGTAGCTTTTTATCCTTTTTATGATCACGTATCTTCGTATCTTTATCCTCTTGGCAAGGTCTGTGTTTTCCGGGCATTTGGTAAGCGAGGCGTTTTGTGATGTTTCGTGGGGAATGGGAATGTGGTAGGGGGTCGATCTTCAAAGGAGGTCCGGAAACTTGGCTGGAAGTTGTGTGGGCCTTACTTGTATGCAAAATGTAGCTGGTAGCGAAGTGAGACGAGACGGTGGAGTCGTGGATGTCTGTGTCCGGCCTCAGGGGGCAATAGGGATGAGTAGAGACCCTATAGAATATTTTAAAGGATCTCTAGGGATGAAAGAGGGTCAGGTAGGGATGGGTATAGAAGGTGCTGGGGTGATGAGGGAGCGAGGGAGAACTGGAGGCAAGGATGATGGGTGTGTGTGTTGGGTGAGGGAGGTGGATGAGAGGGGGGTGTTGGGAGCAGTAATGGTGGGTGAAAGAGTGTTGGTAGGGGATCGGGTGTGTTATTATATGGCAGAGAGAGAGAGAGAGAGAGAGAGAGAGAGAGAGAGAGAGAGAGAGAGAGAGAGAGAGAGAGAGAGAATAGTGATAGAGAATCCGAATAATTATCTAGCCAATGAAAAGCTTATAGAAGAAGAAGAAAAACGACTCGCGCCTTACATATTATCATCACTGTTGTATACGAGTGTGTTGAGGAGCATTTCTAACAATGTAAATACAAGTTGAACAATAAGCAAGGGAACTAAATGGGGTCTTAATTATTTAATGTCACTTATACGTAACATTCCTATGCGTCTTGTTTATACCTGGAGGGAGGAAGATAGTGAAGGGATAAAAAGTTAATGTTACCAGCAGCACGTCGCCCCCAGCCAGCCTGCTAGGGTACACTGCCCAAAAGTAGGCACGTTTTCCTTTACGACGGCAATTATCTACGTCATTTGTTTCACCTTGGGAGAGAGAGAGAGAGAGAGAGAGAGAGAGAGAGAGAGAGAGAGAGAGAGAGAGAGAGAGAGAGAGAGAGAGAGAGAGAGAGAGAGATAATCTATTTTTCGTCACCGGTATTCTTCCCACGTCGCTGTCTAACCTTCCTTCCTTTCTGTCTCTGGCCAACGTCTGGACGCGATAGTCTAAGAGGAAAATATAAATGCGGCAAGGATAACTGCGTAACCTTGGAGGCTCGGTGGCTAGGCGGTAGCAGCGGCAACGAGATAAGAACGAGTCTGTCTGGCACCTACTGAAGGCGACTGAAGCAACCAGCCGCCAGTGTGCAGACAGACATCAAAGAGTGAGGTGTAATCGCTCACCTCCCGAAGTTTCCTAGTGTTCGTGAAGTTATTTGTGCGATCGCTTCTCCACTTTGGGTTATTCGTGCCTGTCTTTCTGTCTGTTTTTATCATTGCGTGTGTGGTTTGCGTGCAGTCCCGAAGCAATGACGCTGCAAGTTACAGGTAAGTGTTATCTTGAATCTGTAGCGCAGGTGTGTGAGTGAGTGAGTAAGACTGTTATGTTGAAGTTGTGGCGTTTGTGTTGCTTATTCATGTGAGGAAGACATTTTGGTGATTGCTGCTCTCTCTCTCTCTCTCTCTCTCTCTCTCTCTCTCTCTCTCTCTCTCTCTCTCTCTGTCTCTCTCTCTCTCTCTCTCTCTCTCTCTCTCTCTCTCTCTCTCTCTCTCTCTCTCTCTCTCTGTCTCTCTCTTTGTATGTGTGTGGGTCTGTTAAAGTCTCAAGTTTGGAGCGTGAGTGAGTGAATGAGTGTGTGTGTGTGTGTGTGTGTGTGTGTGTGTGAGAGAGAGAGAGAGAGAGAGAGAGAGAGTGAGTGAGTGTGTTTTACCTATTTATAAGCGATTTTTCTTGAGCGGGCCAATAATGCGACTGTGGCGTTTTGGGGGTGAAGTTCGTACTCAACCACCACCATCACCAGCTGTTTGTCGCGTGAGGGTGGAGGGTGGAGGGAGGCGATGGGGGTGGAGGAGGAGACTGGGATGGTGGTGGTGGTGATGGAGGTGGAGGTGTGGAGGGGGGTTAAGGAGGGAGATGTGTGTGTGTGTGTGTGTGTGTGTGTGTGTGTGTGTGGTCTGTCATGTGCTGATGTAGTTGATATTCAGGTGTACACTCACACACCACCACTACCACCATCACCACTTCCACCATCACCACCACCACCACCATCACTACCATTGCTCACCACCACCATTGCTCACCACCACCATTGCTCACCACCACCATCACCACCATCATCACCACCACCATGAACCTTGAACTCCTACCTGACTTCCCTGAAAATTAAGATCAGTCAGGCGTGTGTGTATATGTATGTATTTAGAAGTCGAGGTGAGCGAGAGAGAGAGAGAGAGAGAGAGAGAGAGAGAGAGAGAGAGAGAGAGAGAGAGAGAGAGAGAGAGAGAGTTAGCCTGCCACCCACACCTACGATCACCTGTATAATTACCTGGTATGTGTGGTGGGGGGGGAGGGGGGACTTAGATCTGCGCTGACGAGTGAGTCATCGCCGCGCAGTCGTGACGTCACCAGGTGTGTTGCGTTACGTCACTCCTCCAGGAAGTGTGTGTGTGTGTGTGTGAGGAGCAGGTAGAGCAGGTCATGTTCTGGCAACGCTGCTTCTTCCTTCCTTCCTTTTCTTCCATCCTCCTCTTCCTACTCTTTCCATTCATCTATGTCATCTTGTTCCTCATCTTCCTATTCATCCATATCAATATCCCTCCATAAAGCACTTAACCTTGTACTTCCATCAAGAGAGAGAGAGAGAGAGAGTGAGAGTGAGAGTGAGAGTGTAAAAGGTCATTAATTGTCAGTTATACTAAAACACGCTCGAGCAAACGATATTCGAGCTGTCTCTTCGTCATCATTATTATAGTAGTAGTAGTAGTAGTGATAGTAGTAGTGTTCGTCAGGGCTTGAGGCTGTTGATAGGGTAGCGCGTATAGGCCTCTGATGTGATTTGGTCAAAGTTTGTTGCTAATGGATCCTGGACGACAACATGGTGCTCAGGCGTCCAGGAGGGAGGCTCAGGGAAAGAGAGGGGCGGTGGGAGGGATGTTGATGAAAGAGGATGTGCTAATATTGCCATGGATAGAGGTGCTCCACCGCTCCTTTCCATCAACGCTGTCTCTCTCTCTCTCTCTCTCTCTCTCTCTCTCTCTCTCTCTCTCTCTCTCTCTCTCTCTCTCTCCTGATTCGGCAATGGACGCGATAATGTTGCCGATCATCACAAACACGATATTGCTGGCGATTCACTTTTCTCCTTCGCTCAACGCTTCAGAGAGAGAGAGAGAGAGAGAGAGAGAGAGAGTAGGAAGTTCTATTTTCCATCCATGACGCTCTCCCTCGTTGCTGTCAAACATTCCTCTTCCTGCGTTTCCGTTTCCTTTACTGAACATGTGGAGGTGGTGGTCTTAGACAGAGGAAAATATATACCCAGCAAGGATAACTTATTTAACCTTGGAGGCTCAGCTGCAGGACGGTCGTGGTGATGACAAAATAACAAAAACAAGTTATTTATGGGCACGCTTCTTCTGTTTTTGTCATGACTTGGTTGGACTTCATTGTACCTGAGACACAAGAATCTTTTATTTTTATTTTAGTCTCATATTTTTTATTATGTTATGGTTTTTGTTCTCGTCTTCCTAGCTTAACCTTGCATTTACCTCCTCTGTTTCCTTCTTTCCTTCATCATCATCATCATTATCATCATCATCATCATATTCGTGTAGTACCTATGTATCTTTTACCTCAACATTATTCCACTAGCGGTAATAATGGTAACGATAATAACGCGCAATCGTTCTTATTCATTTGTAACGTCGCCTCGAATTCAAGCAATCAACTTCAATCAACTTCAATCATGAATCGCCAAGATGTGCGTCCAACTGAGTGAACCCTTCCTGCGATGCTTCGAAGCGCTTCACAGCCATCAAGCAAAACACCCGAACGAGCATTTCCTTCTTAGTCGCTGATTTCGGTGTTGTCGACGAAGCAACTTTTAATACAAACTTTAGTAGCGACAGTGTTTAATGGTACGTGACCCCGTTCAGTTAGTGCTCTGAGAGAAAGAGAGAGAGAGAGAGAGAAAGAGAGAGAGTGCTTTCTGTTTTGTGAATTCGAATCTTAATTAACGTAAAAATCTTGCTTCAAAATACGTTACATTAGTGATTGGAAAGATAGAGAATGATAGCATATCTCTCTCTCTCTCTCTCTCTCTCTCTCTCTCTCTCTCTCTCTCTCTCTCTCTCTCTCTCTCTCTCTCTCTCTCTCGATTTATGCGTACGATAATTACGATGACACGATAACTGGAATATTATGGCGCAGCACTGATGACACGTATATATATGTGTGGCTACTAAAACGAATTTCCAACTCATAGTGTTAGCATCAGATCGACACTATAATAGAATGACCACCGGACTACCACTAACATTACCAAGGAAAGGAAAGGAAACTGCCAATTTCATAACCACTTCAAATAACTCCAACAATAACAACACAAGCATAACCTTTTCATCGCAGTGCTGCCAGAACAGCCACCAACCCTCGGAGGAGAAACAAAATAAAAGTCAGACGAACTAACACACAGGCGAGCTTAAACCAGATTATTTCGTTCCTCTTTGAGTCTTTACCACCCACCGCCAGCACTAGACCATTCACGGGACACCTTTTTCCAACATGCTCGCTGAGAAAAGTCCGGAGGAAGTGTGGATAGAGGGACGGGGTGAGAGAGGGGCTAGTGTGAGGTAGTGAATAGAGATGGTGGCGCGTAGTAAGGCAAGGAGGGGAAAGAGAGGGAGAGAGAGATGACTCACAAAAGATAAACGAGGAGAAATGAAGGGGAGAGGATGTAGTGAGAGCGACGTAGAACTGAACGGATAGGCCATATAACCTGTTTTGGTTTGATAATAGGTGTTTTGGAGGGGAGTGAAGGTAGGATGTGTAGGCCGTTGCGTCTGCTGGTCAAACACACATCGAATAAAAATGTGGTCGATGGGCGAGTAGCAAGGTGTGTGTAAGTGAAAGGCAAATCCGTACATGGATAGGCAGCAAGTGTACGTATGAGATGAATTTAAAACACGTACAGTACAAAGCAAGAGGTGCATGTACGTACGTGTGTGGATGGGTGTGTCAGTGAACGGCGAAACGGTGGTGGTGGTGGTGAGCAAGTGACCAGCAAATAAACGAGGTGGAAAGTATGAAACGGTAAACAAAGGTACTGTTGCAACCTTTACCTTAAACTAGTTCTTATCTGCGGCGTGGGTGGCACAGTGAGGTAGAAGCTGGTGCGTGGAGGGAAGGAAGTAAGGCGTGGGGGGGGTGAGGGTTGGGGGTTCATGCAATGATAATGATACTGACTCGCTCCAGTTATGATCTGCCCTTGAGTGGAGTGAAGGGAAGATTAATTGCCGAAGGTTTTGGTGCATTAACTTCATGTAGGGGAAAGTAGAACAAGAGAAGAGGGAAAGGAGGAGGAGCAGGAAGAAGAAGAAAGAAAAAAAGGTATAGAGAATGAGGAAGAGGAAGACAGGATGGTTATGGGAAGGTTGGACGCTAAGCTCTTCCTGCAAGTGTTCGGATTGTATGAGGGCGTGGCTGGTAAGGGAATCAGTCTTGAGGGATGGTTGTCGTCAAGTTGATTGTGCCCCCAAACCCCTCACCAACCTTCCTCAACCTTTCCTTCCCCTCCTCGGCCTCGCTCACCCTGCCTCTTATCACCCTGTCCTCTCCCCTTCTATATCTCCGCCACCCGCTACCTTTGCTCTCTTTCCAAGCGCTATCCTCCTCCTCCTCCTCCTCCTCCTGTCCTTTCTGGTGTCCTCCAACCTAATCATTCATCCCTCCAAGACTCCTCCAGTCCACCACTTTCCCTTCCCTCCCCTCCCCTCTCCAGTTACCCTTCCTCTTCATCAGTGACAGTTCCAGAGGCCTCATAACCCCCTGCTAGACACTCCCTGTTTTCTCTGCCTTCCACCTTTCTGTCTCCTGTTTGAGAATCCCTCCTCCTTTATTGTCTCCTTCTCTTCCTTCAACAAGAGAAGAGTTTACTCAGTAATTTATTTATCACTCCTAGTGTGTGTGTGTGTGTGTGTGTGTGTGTGTGTGTGTGTGTGTGTGTGTGTGTGTGTGTGTGTGTGTGCCGTGGAGGTCAACTAGTATAAGTGGAGCAGAAGTAAGACTTGAGTAGTGGAGGGAATACAATATCTTCCACCTTTGCCTGCCTTGAACGTATGTATGTGTAGGTGTATTTTTACATATGTATGAATGCATGTTTATACGTATGTTTGAAGAAGTAGTGAATGTGAGCAGTAAAGATTAATTGAAGGAGGAAGGGAGAAGTGGAGAGGAGAGAGGAAACAGAGTGAAGAGACGGATGAACATTGCATGAGAGAGAGAGAGAGAGAGAGAGAGAGAGAGAGAGAGAGAGAGAGAGAGAGAGAGAGAGAGAGAGAGAGAGAGAGAGAGAGACTTTGGAAATATTGTCCTTACGACGCTTCCTCTTTTAACTAGATACTACTACTACTACTTTTCATCGTGATATGATAACCTTGCGTCTCTCCATCCCCAATTCTCGTTCCCTTCCCCCCCAACACACACCTTCCCTTACCCCCCTTGCCTCCCTTCCTTCCCCGCCGCCGCCGCCACCCAAGCAGCAGTAGGCTTGTCTGAAAGGCCACACCAAGCCAACTGGGCCACACGCCAGCAGAACCACAGACCACGCCGCTGCGCCTCAACCCTGCCTGATGCTGCAACACACACACACACACACACACACACACACACACACACACACACACACACACACACACACACACACACACACACACACTTCCCCATTGTTCATCTCCCCTTATCATCTATTATTTCTTTCTTAACTTATTTCCTCTTTCCCCATTATTAATATTCCTTTATAATCCACTCCTTTCACCCTTCCTCTCCTACCTGCCCCCCCTCATTCCCTTGGGGTCTGGCCAGCCTCGTTAAGGTGAACGGCGAGGGACACCTGCGCGAGGTCCTCCGGTGCAGGGGACACGGGTGTGGAGTACCCAGTTCAAGGGGTGAGAAGAGGAAATAAGGGGAGAGAAGAGAAAATCGTTGAATGTATGAGAGAGAGAGAGAGAGAGAGAGAGAGAGAGAGAGAGAGAGAGAGAGAGAGAGAGAGAGAGAGAGAGAGAGAGAGAGAGAGAGAGAGAGAAAGAGAAAGAGAAAGAGAGAGAGAGAGAGAGAGAGAGAGAGAGAATACATGAAAAGTTGTGAGGGAAAGAGAGGAATGTGGAAGTTCTCCATCACTTGTCATTCGAGTCTCATGGTCAATAGTTACAATTGTCATGTTGAGGGTTGCCGAGTGACCGCCAGCCACCGCCTTCCCAGTCTGCTCCCGCCACCCGCACTCAAGTCTTGCTCTTGCCAAAAATTTCCCTCGGAAGCATCGCGTCAGGCCGCCGCCTTGCTGCTGGAAGCTTGAGAAACACCTGTACTACACAAATATCCATCAATTAGACCTGGATGGAGACTGAAGTAATAACGAGTGAAAGTAAGGTGAAGTAGTATGGTTTAGTGAAAGGTACGCTCGTTGGGCGAGGGAAAGGCGGCAAAAGAGAAGAAAACGAAGTAACATTAACTTTTCCTCCCGGTGACCTTTGCTTTCAAAACAGACAAGCTGCCGGGGTGGTGGTGGTGTCGCTGACTCTTTGATCATCCAGCTCGCAGAAATTTATCGTGCAAACTCCATAACGTGTATATCGAGCATTTTTAAATCCTGAGTTGTCACCAGCACGTCAATGTATATGTTGCGTGGCTGTGCTGAGTGGCGCAGCTTAACGCAGACGTCTTGACTTTCCTCAATGCACACACTCGTCTTTCATGAGAGCTAATTGGTGTTACATTTGATCTGAGATAGTGAGGTTTGACTTTTTATCGATTCGGCGCACTTGTGTAATCTGTTGGTGGTGGCAGGTTGTGGATGAGTCTGGAATCACGTAAAGTTGGCGGTGCAATGTTCGTCGAGTGGTTGGCTGGCTGGCCCAGGTCGAGTTTCTGCCAAACTGGCGTGGCCACTACTTTAAAATTACTCCGTTTTCAACGTGTATAGAGTCAACAACGCAAGTCCGTTGACTGCTTTGTGCCATCTGATTACAAAACACAATAGTTAGCGTGGCGATCTACTGGACTAAACTTGTATTGGCGCACAAAGGCAACACATATTATAACTATAATATAGTTTATAGAATGCATGACGTCCAAACTCGTTTTGTGTGCTTCTCCAATACTAATAATGAATCCCTTGTTTCAGAGGAGCTGAACAGCACTGAGCTGCCAGATATAAAGGAGCCGCCACCCCACGAGAGTGTGACTGATGGGAACAGCGCCGAAAGCAGCGTGGCCATGGCAGCCATTCTGGCAGCCCTTGGCGTGCTGTGTGTGGCGTCTGTGGTGAGTATTAGTGCTGGAAAAGTTGACTTAGCAACTAATTGTTCAGGACAAACCTTAAGGGCATGGAGGAGCCAAGCGCAAACTATCTTCTGTCCCATGGGTGTGTATTTACCTATAAAGTTGTAGTATACAGAGCCTGAGCTACACTAATGTGGTCCTGTCTCCGTATCTATATTTTGTTTGTGTATGTTTGTGTGTGTGTGTGTGTGTGTGTGTGTGTGTGTGTGTGTGCACACATTTTGTGCCAGTGATAAGTGCGGGTTCGGTGGTCAAAGTTCCACCAGCATTGAGTAAGACAAAAAGTAAGCTAATTGTGTCTCGGCAGCTCGCGTACGTCATCTACCGGTATTTCCGCAAGCGATCGGTGCACAGCATGAACTTCGACAACCCAGTGTACAAGAAGACTACCACCGAGGATGGCTTCCACCTGGCTGGCCAACAACGCAATAACTGCTCACGGGCGTCCTCGGGAGGGCCCCAGTTCCAACACCGGCAGTACGGCGTCACCTCCCCAGAAGACGTAAGTACTACATGCCAGTGTTGTGGCCAGGGTCACCACCTGCCTCCACACCACGCAACACAGGCTCAGAGGCTACTGGGCGTTGGTGTGTTGTGCAGGTGGTGATGTGAGACTGTCACAGTTGTGTGTCCTCATGGAGCCCTAACTCACTGCTGCTGTTTTATCATTTACATACGTTCAGTGACAAGCTTGTTAAGGTCATCTGATAATTATTAACTATCTGTTCTAAGGCATATTCCTTTGAACTTGAAGGTGAGATGACCAGGGAAGAGTCTCTACCTGTTTCTGTCACACACCTGTTCTTTGCACGTTGCAGTCCTTTCACTTTCCTTCTCTTGGTTTTCTCCTGTTGTACTCTATTACTTTATCTTCACAATTCTACATAGATTCATCCTCCTATACCCACAACACCCATTTTACTCTTGTATTTTCTTCTTGTCATCTTTATTTCCAGTTTTCTATAGATGACCAAATCAATTGAAGTTGGTGCATTTCGTCATCATTACTACAATTATTTGTTTCTTTTCACTACACTTACCAAACGTTTACTATACCATTATGTTTAGTCACCCTCCACCTCCACCCTGTTCACGCCAGTTTCCTTTCAGGGAACTTATTTCCACTGCTTGAATAATTTCAATTTCATCTACAGGTTTCTCATGCATATCCCAGTAGCAGAAAAAAGACAAAAAAATAATAAAATAAAATAAATAAATAAATAATCTCCCCAAAAGCTAGGTAGTTATTAGACCATATATCTGCTGGGGCTTACGAGAGTGCTACTCTACCCCGCTCACCAAAATGCTTTATGGAAAGGTTTAGCTCACAATGTTACTATTACAAACCAGTCCAGTTATTAAAATTAGTTACAACTAATTGAGGCATTGGTGGTCTGGAGTGTCTGATCTTTTATTGCTCACTAACCAATTTGTTCTGATGCCTTTAGCCTCACTAAGCACGTGTTTCCTGCACTAACGCACCTTCTCTCACCTCCCATCCTTAGGGCCTTTGTGAGCCAATGGTTAACACGCTCAAATTTTAATGACGGTAAGCCACATCAGAGGTACATTGTGGTTCTACTTTTGCATGTAGTGCTTGTGGCTTGTTTGTATTTTTTTGTGGTATTCTTGATACGTACAGGGTTGATGGTAATGCTTATTTGCAGATCTTATGAGCTTTATTTTAATTATTTTCTCAGGTAGGATGAAAACTTGGTAATGGACAGGCTGTGTTTATGTTTCTTGAAGTATTAAATAGAAAACATGTCAATATTCAGTGTAGATTTATTCATGAATTACAGTTAAGAAGTTTAATTACAAAAGTACCAATGAATTAGAGCATAAGACATGGTTAGAAATACGTTTATTAGAAGGACATCACTGGTTGGATGGTTTGAAGACATAGTGAAGGAAACTATATTGAGATGGTTTGGGTACTTGCAGAGGAGGGATGTGGGGTGTGTGGTTGGAAGGATGCTGAGGATGGAGGGGCCAGGTAGTGGAAGAGGAGATGTATGGGTGTGATGAGGGAGGACATACAAAAAGTTGGTGTGACATAGGAAGATGTAGAAGACAGAGTGAGATGGAGATGGGTGATCTGCTATAGTAACACCTTACATATGCATCCGAAAGAAGACCTATGACCTAGAGTGTGCAGTGAGACGCACTTCCTTAATTGTTAGACTGACTACCTGGAACCAGTGAAATACTCTTCCTTCAGTGGATGCTAATGGGATGAGTTCTTAAAGAGAGTCAGTCCTGTGTCAATTCAGGGAATTTGGGTAAGAAAGACAATGTATAATAGGAAAAGATATTGAATAATGATTTCCTGCAGTGTATAGAAAAGTTGATCATGAATTATATATTTAATTTTCAAGCAATGAGGTACATCTTGCTTAGCAGATTTAGATTTTAAATTTTGTTCATCAACCCTTGGCTTTATATATATATATATATATATATATATATATATATATATATATATATATATATATATATATATATATATATATATATATATAAATAGACGAACAATATTATAAATAAAATAGCATGATGATAGCAGATGGCCACCTCTGTGAGCCACGTGTTGGAGTGTATCACAATGATGGGTCAGTTTGGAGTATCAATATAAATACACTCAAAATACTAATCAAAACTAGCCAAGTAGACTACATGTATGTACTATGTATAAGACAATTTACAAGTAGTATATCTTTCTTGAGCACGTGTCATGGATGATTGTGTGTGTTTAAAATGGTCAAAGGTGTGTGTTCTGTTTGCCTCCATCTGTGTTTCCTCTCCAAGCACAGATGTACCAATGTGTTGAGGTGTACTGGGTGTCAGGTGTTGGTCAGGGTGTGCTTGTGGTGTTATTGGGTGTGCTTGTGGTGTTATCGGGTGTGCTTATGGTGTTATCAGGTGTGCTTGTGGTGTTATCGGGTGTTCTTGTGGTGTTATCGGGTGTGCTTGTGCTGTTATCAGGTGTGCTTGTGGTGTTATTGGGTGTGCTTATGATGTTATCAGGTGTGCTTGTGGTGTTATCGGGTATGCTTGTGGTGTTATCGGGTGTGCTTGTGGTGTTATCAGGTGTGCTTGTGGTGTTATCGGGTGTGCTTGTGGTGTTATCGGGTGTGCTTGTGGTGTTACCGGGTGTGCTTGTGGTGTATTGTAGTTGTGGGTGACTCCATTAGTTTTGTAATGATTGTGGTGATGTATATTATTTGATTTGAATTTGTTTTGCAATTAGTTAAGTGTTTATATTATTGTAACCCAAATACTCAGTCTGTTGGTTTCATTATTAAATTTCATAAGTTCATGCTTCAATATTTCTTCACAAAAAAAATCGTTGCCTTTCTTTTTTTATACTGCCACTGCAATGAAGAGTAGGAATATCAAGTTGTCTTATTATGTTTGCAACACTAATATTTATTGCTTTTATTAAAGTTAACGAAAAATATCTTTAAAAAATACCAACATTTTTTATTTTTGAATTACAAATGTGTTTTCAGATGACTTATATTCATTCCATATTTACAGTCGTTGGAGCCTCTCACAAATGGCAGCAACAACTTGGTGTGAGGCCGAGGACTGTGGGACCTGTACGGGCCTCCAACCTCCCTTCACCCCAACTCATCACGTGCCAAATGGCCAACACAGACTCCATATGATAATACATACAAATATATATTTTACTGATTTATGATGAGAATGGCGAGTGCTGCCATAGAAATTCATCTTTTAGATTGGATTTTCTTGTCTCGAAATAGTCTAGATGAGTGAGCAAGTCTGTAGTTGAGAGGAAGATGTGTGTGACATGTCAATGCAGCCACTAAGAGTGTGGAGAAGTTTGAAACCTTGCTCCTCATGGACAAACATAAAGTATTTGATACAGGAACTAGATTTCTTATGATAGTAGACATCTGCTATCAGTGTAGCACAAGAAATGTTTGCTGGGTAGTGAGAGACTGGCATTGAAAGGCCTCACCTGAACAGAGACTAATTGAAGGCATTAATCCTTGCACTTCTTATAGCCAAAGAACCCAACTGAACTATTGGTAGTCCACAGGTGCACTAGGTGTGAGTAAGACACAGTCACCATGTGGTGGGGTGACCAGTAGACTCCAGCTCTGTGGTCTGTGGTGTGGCCTGCACTGGTGTGGATGGGCAAGCTAGAGTGACTGTGTAATGTGTTCCAGGCTCACAATCTACTTGCCGAAATAATTCTCCAGAGTTGCCATTTTTACAATTAATGCCCTGTACATGAGTTCCCTCAAGTCTTTTTGTATATATACATACATACATATACAGTAATTACATATAGGAAAGGTATCACGCTTCCATTCTTTGTTACAAGAAGCCAGTTGTACAATAACTACCATGCGTAAACTCATTGCCTGTATGTCAGTGATATGTATTAACAAAATTAAGTTAATAATTTTATGAAGATTGAAAACTTGATTTTGCAGTTAGGTAACCTGCCTATCAGGAAAAAATACATGGGAATTTCTAACAAAGGACTTTGAGGAAATATCTTAAACAGAAATGGTGTAAATCTGGAATTACCATCCCTGAGCCTCACAGTCTCGCCCAGGCCTGAGGGTGTGTGGCATGTGCAGTTCTGTTCTGATGAGTACAAAGGCATTTTGAGTATTTCCCTGTTTAAGAGTTCTACAATGTTACTTTTAGACAGTCATCATGGTTAGTATTGTGCTTGTGACTTCCCTCCACAATTCAGTCAGTTGATTAACATTATTTAATTCAAATTTATTCCTGAGATGAATCAAGGAAACTAAAGAAAGGGAGCTGAAAATAGGAAGTTAGATCTGAATCATAGCAGGCCATATTTTTTATATGAATTAGGATGAATAGCAACTGCCTGTGAATTTAGTCAAGACATTCTAAGAATTGGTGAAGTTGGTTATTGAACCACACGTTGTATTGGAAAATAAGTCATCCAAGATGAAGTTCCTTAGGAAAAATATGATTCATTTATTTTACTTATTTATTCGTTGTATAGTTTGGTTAGTTTTATAGATGGTTATGTTTCAGAACTTTGGATTTAGGGACCTCAAGCTATACACTAGCACAAATGTACATATTTCAGTTATATTCCTTAACAGTGTTGAATTACATATACATACATACATACATACATGCACATTTTTTCATGCATTTTGTTAGTGTTGCATAACATGCGGGCAAGCAGTTTGTTGTCTGGCTGCTGCCATCTTCCACCACCTCCTCCTACAATGCACTCCTAAGTTTGGTGCAGGAACAAGGCTGCATCTCTCTCTGTGCCAACATGTACACACACACCCACCAGTAGGTCTCCCCTGTGTGCATATAAATAGAAGGGAAGATTCATCACATTGGTTCACCTTGACAAGATGCACAATTTTGGTCCTTGGATAAGTTATGAATAAGGCCTATGCTCTTTTTGTGTGCGTGAAAACCAAGAAAGTAGGCCTTATTGTAATCCTTGCAGGCTCAAAAATGGATGATCCCAGTCTCCAATCAGCGAGGACGAAATTGCCCATTCTAGTCCAGTGTATTGTTAAGACTTTATTTTGGCTAGTTGGTAGGAGGTAATTAGGGAAATGTAGTGTGTCTCATTTTGTCAGTGTGCTTTTCTACCAGTATCTTTTGTGTGTAAAATGTAGGATTACATGTAGTAGGAACCATTCAACACAAGCCATTCAGTGTGATTTTATACATCCAAAAAAAGTAACATGATTTTTTAAGCGTCCTATATGTTGGCATTAAGCTGCAGAGCCAGAGAGTCAAGGTCACCTGAATCTGATCAAGCTTTGTCTGTACATAAATAGTTACATGGATGGCTCAGGCGTAAATCTGTAGATATGGGAAACATCTTAACATGGAGAGGACAAGTGTGCCGCAGCTGTTGGTTCCCCTCAGCAGAAATTTGTGCTCTAAGCATAGATATTCTGGTATGTTATAAACTGTAATATGTAGATTGTTCATCTTTTCTCTAGGTTTCTGTCTCCTTTCCCCTCTTATCCAATATTAAGAAAGGAGAGGTCAGCTAGTGGTACCAACATAGAAGAGACTTGTCCACACTCTCTAGCTTGATATATACATTATCAGTGTTTACATTACAAACTTTCAATGAAGAAAATAGTCACATGCCAAGAACTTTGTGTAAAGGCAGCCATAATACAGTTAAACCCTATTTTATCAGACTAATTTAATACTACTGGTCTTACGCCAAAGATTGCTTGGGAGGGCTCCTCACCTTACAGGACAACTTGCTGTCATAACAAGGACTTGTACTGTAGCTTGTCAAGGTTTATAGTCTTCAACGTGTTGGTCTCGGTTATTGGACCAAACACTTGCATTGTAATGTGTGCTTTACACTAAAGCATTCTGCTTCTCTACCTTAGATGTTTTGTTTCCATAATTTAAGGTAGATCAGGACTGTGCCTCATTAATTAATGTCAAAACAAGTTAAAACTTTTGATCAGTTTAGATAACATCCCATTTATGGAAAACAAAATTATATCCAAGAAAGCAAATTATAACACTAAAAAATAACCGTTAAATTTTTTCATGGGATAACCCTTTTCTGCTAAAGTGAGGTTTTACTGTAATTGTTAGTCCTTATTTACCAGTAACCCATAAGTGGTGGATATGTAGCGATTGTACAATGAAACTCCACTATATCAGACTTACCTCATTCGCTTCAATACTGACTAGACTACAGGCATGCAGTATTCCAAATACAGATCCAGCATGTGGCACGTTCTTTCTGCCTCATGCATTGCCCTACTCAACTAATGAAAGTAAGTGTTGGTCCAATGTTCAGCAAGTTCCATTCTTCATGTCTTGAACATGACTGAGAATCTGACTTTGTTATAAAAACAGAGCAGAGGAACCTCAGTTGGTCCAATGTAGTGGAGATGCACTGTACATATGTGAATTTTGTATTATTGTGTTAAAACTTTGTTGGATTTATAAATTAAATGGACAACTCTCAGTCACCTTCATTAATTATTTAGATAAATTTTGTACCAAAGATTATTCTTAAATATTATCTCCATGAGACTGACTTCATGATTGGTTGTCTGGGCTACACTTCTTACAGGAGAGACATGCAGGTCCTGATTCATAATTCAAAGTAGGACTATTCAATTTCTGATAAAATTATCAAGCTAAAGAAATCTTTACTCCTATTCCTTTGATTATTGTGCTTTATGTTCCTAGAAAAGTTAGCGGAATGGCTGGCAGCATTCATCAGAAGATTATGATTGTTTATCTGTATATCTGTATTATGTATGTCAAAAGATAGACTGTCATTATATTCCTAAATGGGTCATTAGGTTTAAACTGTGATATACAGTGTAGTAATGTTTTTGTCTCATTGTTTAAAATTGTGTACCTAAATGTGTTATTATAGACACGGTATATTGGTATCACACAACAGTTTGTAACATGCAAAGTGAGACATTACTTTTCTACAATTAGTCTATGCGTCTTATTCATCTGATATATTGTGTATGGTGTCTTAAGCATTTTTATCAGTGTGATTGAACATTTAAAGAAGGTGTCCTTATACTTGGAATGAATGGAAGTGAGTATTGCATGAATGTGATGCGTGAATGGCAGGTGTATGTTGAGTTTTGAGTTGCCGTGCCGGGACCCCAACATGCACTGTAAGACAAACTGTGTTGGCTGATGCCAGGGGCTGGAGATAATCACCCAATCATTTTATACTAAAGTTATCAACCATCTTCAATGTTTGATATCTCCTGCTCCTAAGTGCACCAATGAGCATTGCTCAGAGCAGCCTCCACTTTCAGGGCTTACTAAGCTCAGTATTAGAATATTCAGATTGCTTAAAAAAACAAAATCTTCCCCCACCAGTTGTCC
The DNA here is from genome assembly GCA_036785275.1 of Cancer borealis. NCBI lineage: Eukaryota > Metazoa > Arthropoda > Malacostraca > Decapoda > Cancridae > Cancer > Cancer borealis. Next base: position 93,054 of record JAXIVD010000744.1, on the reverse strand, counting down.
ATTGCCATAAAAAGGTGTAAGCTACTTGTCGTCTTTGCAGGTGTCCTGTCCCCTTCTCACGGGTACTTGAGAGTTTTCCTGAGGTGGAATATCTTGAATGGCTTTACCCTCCCCCAACCCCCCTTCTAAATCACAATGATATATCACAGTGGTGGAGTGAATTACCAGTGTAAGCAAATAGTACATTTCAAACACCAATCTGGGTTGTGTATTTGGCCAGTCCATGACTGAACATCTTTACTGATCTTTACTGTGTTGTCTTTGATATATGACTACTATGTGAATATTAATAGCAAAGGTATCGAGTGTAAAACTCTAAATTCAATTAACTCTTCAAGTTCACCATAATGTTCACTGCATTGTATACTTTGTTGTGCCGTCACATTACAACTTATCACACACCTCATAAAGATGCCAGTATAATAACGTGTGCCTATACTTGTAACAAACATCTAAATTTCAAAGGCTTTATCATAAAACCATTAACATTTCAATGTAAAGAAACTATTTATATAACTGCCAAAGCTAAAATTCTAATCAACCCTTTTTGAATT
>JAXIVD010000744.1:82500-90000 GCA_036785275.1 Cancer borealis | reverse complement strand
AATGTTGGCAAGGATGAAGGGGAGCTACAGGCGGTGTCGGTGGGAGTTCTTGGAACAGCACACCACAGAGGAGCGGCTAATGCTTGCACGCTGTATCAAACGCCGCCAGCCTACCAACGTGCCCCTCGTGCTGGGCCGCGCCGGAGAGTGAGTGTGTTCAACATGTTATAAGTATGATAAGTATGTACCACGTGGCAGTAACATTACACAAGGTTTAAGGCTTGTGGGTTACTTGTGACTTATTAGTGGTTCACTTTTAAAGGTTCCAGCACAAATGCAGCGTCCATGTGTGCCATGCTACACCACCGTACGTTTATGGTACTGCTTAGCAGGTGATTCAGGTGTATAGAGAGCCAGTTACTGAGTGTCTCCATGCCAGCAGGAAAGGTGAGGCCGGGCCAGCCACCTCCACGTGGTATTTACCGCGTCTGTATTCTCATGCCTTAGTTCATTCAGTGAGAGCGAACAATATACAATATCTTAGTTTTCAGCCTGGCTCACATACACAATTAGCATTAAGAACATTTAGCACTAAAATAAAACTCCAATTAAACGCATCTTATAAGGATAAGAACTTATTAATGAAGGGATGTTCTGCGCGTCATCGAGCCACGTCGTGCTTTACACCAAATAAACCTGGATCTTGCTTTACACCAGGCAGTGAACATCGCTGACCGCCAATACTAATACACATTCTCGGCTCATTGACATCGATAATAAGTGACTAATATTTTCTTGCCAGGTGCCGCGTGGGGACGTATCACGAGTTGCGGGTGAGTGTACCTGGACACCTCAACCTGGCCCAGCTACACCTCGCCCTCAGGACCCGTATGGAGGTGCATCCCAGCCACTCAATCATCTACTTCATCGAGAATAACCTGGCGCCCCTTACCTGCTGCCTGTCAATCCTTCACCAGCAGCATGCACACACCGACTGCTTCCTCTACATCACCTTCTGCGAGGAAAACGTTCAGGGCTGAAAGAACATGTGACGCTCGACACCTTCAAACACATTCATTATTCATGATCATCTTGATATCAACGTTTAAATATCATTGTCATACATTTACTAGTACCTATTGTATTTTCATACTTATATATTGATAAATAAAAAGGATTTCTAAATTTGTGTGTCTTACTATACGTTTACAGTAGATTCACGGGCATAGAAGGAGGGGGAGTATTATAGGCTGGCTGCTCAGAGTAAAGGAACACACACACACACACTGCTTGGTAACTCGGTGATAACACCTCGGCATGTCACTCTGCGCGCTGATCGAGCACAGCACAAAGTGCTTTACCCATAAATCGGGCTAACGTGAAGAGAAAAAAAATCGGCAGTCGCCTTAACCAAGAATGCAACTGTATTACACGGTGCTTTGTGTAAGATTGGAATAATTTTTTTTTTTACCTATATAACGAAGGTAATACTACGCTTACTATTTCACGAACACCCATTCCCCTTAAAGTAGAATGTAGGTGTTATGTGCAGGTGATGTTTTTTCTAAATAGTGACAAGTGACACATACTTATATGAACTCCATCCTTCGTAAGTTATATAAGTCTTCCTTTGATTTGATATGATGGGAGTGTGTGTCTGGTGGGTCACAGGTGTCCGGCAAGGTCAATGCATCAGTACAAATCTCGTATTTGTTAAGACATTTGAAGGCAATGCACGACGGAGCCAACACTATATCGGAACACTCTGAGAACTACAACACAAGAGGGATATCAATCGCTTTCCATTTCATTATTTGAATATCTTTCAGTTGCATCATCCACAACTCTGCCTTTCATAACAGTAGTGTTAATAAAATAATGTTGACAGGGGTCAATGGTAAGCAAATGTCACTCACGATACTCATCATGTCACGCTAAATCGTTCAATGAATGATATGCTGTAGTGAGGACAAGGCGCGCACATCAAAGGATAACTATTAATCATCCTTTGAATCCTTAGAAACACAAGGTGAGGTCAAGTGAAGTGGTATCGGGTGGTCAGGTCAGGTCAGGGAGTGGTCACCTGCTTCTGTCAATACCAACATAGCTGCGGGTGTCTTGGTGCTTTAGGTATTCCTGCACGGGTCCTGTCCACGCTCCATGATTGGAATTGGAGGAAGGTGCGCGATAATGTTTTTTTTTCACTGCCATGTAAGACAAGAACATATGGTAAGTCTATAATATTCTAATATACTCTAACATTTATGTTTTCCACCGAGAAAGTCCATGATTATCATTATGTGGGGAAAAAAGAGGTAATGCAAAATATGCATTAAAATTTTTTTTTTTTTGTGGAAATAAATGTATTTAAATATATTTAGGGTTCGGTGAGACATTACTCTCCCCTTCCCCTCTGTGCCATGTCTTTTTTTTTCGCAGGCTGACATTTATTAAAACTAAGAAAAAAAATCAACATATTCTAAATAATGAATAAAATCAAGAATACATATAACAAGAGTGTATCCACAAAAAAGACATTTCCACGAGAACTATTAATCATCGTAAACTTATATGCGGAGTGTGAATAACTAGGAAGCATTATTACAGTCACGGATCACAAAGCACAAGGCTGCATCGAGTTGTGAGGTGAACGTGAACACACTGGTCCCAACGCGACAACACCTACACTTAACAATACTCAAACACGTTAACCAACTATAAGTATTACACCACCTAAACGCAATCGATAAAATAATGTCACAAACTAATTATCAATGTCAAACTTATGTAACACTACCTCTTCCTATCTTATACATCTCACTCCCTTTCTGCCAAGCACTGCCTAACCTTGCTTCGTCAATCCCACACACGTGCAATTAGTTATCTACATGCTGCAGTTCACGTGTTTTAGAAGTTAGAAGAGACTTTTAGACAAGTTCAATAATTCTGTAGCATTTCACTACTACTGTGTATCGCGCCCAACAGTGTATGAAAATGTGTTAAACAACTATAAAATAGTTAGTAACCAAATGCTACATCTACTACTCAGTTAGTGTGATTCTACTGTTATATCAAGTTCAATATAGGTTTTCATCTAACCGATCGTGTACAAAAGACGAGCTGCTGATGTTGTCCCCGTTGTCCTCGTGTGGATTCTCCTGAAGCAGGTAGAAACAGGTGGTCCTGCGCTGCCATGTCACACCTTTAAGGACACCTGTAAGATTGTCAATTTCTGAGGAGACAAACATCATAGCAAGTACCACCTTGAACGTGTTCACGATCAAAGTGCAACTCAAATCACAAGGCTGAAGAGTCTACAGGATGGACATAAATTTATTACATTCAGGATATTATCACAAGCATCAAGGTGCAGACCACGTGCGTTGGACTCACCCCACAGCTGCAAGGATTGCTGGTGCCGCGTCCTGAGAAGTTACACCTTCGTGGACCAGTGAGCAGCAGCGGCCTGGCTGGCTTGCATCAGGAGCTAGGCGAGGAGTAGCTGAGCACCGTCCGAGCCCCGCACACTCACCGACACCAGCAACCCTGCAGCTGTATAGAGGCAACAGTGTACATTGTACAGTACTGCACACACACACACACACACACACACACACACACACACACACACACACACACACACACACACACACACACACACACACACACACATACATACATACACACACACACACACATGAATGTAATTATAAATGGCAGATGGTTATCAATGCAGCAAAATGCCATGTAATAAAGTTCAGAAAGAGTGTAAAGAGGCCGAACTGGGACTACAAACAAGAATCCGACAAGGAAAAAAAATTACGAGTAATTATCAATAAAAAGCTATCACCAGAAGACTATATAAATGGAGACGTAAGGAACATGTATAACCTTTCAGCAAACATGAGAGTAGCCTTTACATAGTCATCTTCAAAAAGACAGCGAATTATTATATGAGAAATTATCAAAGAAAAATATGAGGAAATTAAACTTTCCAGACTAGTGGAATTTATTACTGGAAGAAGTTAAGTGCCAAAAACAAAGTTTTAAAGAAAAATGGAAAATAGTACACACGTTTGACTCAATCCTGTAAAAATACAATATGGTAACACACACACACACACACACACACACACACACACACACACACACACACACACACACACGGTCCGTTAGCGTAGGGGTTAGCGCACTCGGCTCACAGCCGAGGGGGCCAGGGTTCGATCCCCTGGGCGGACGGAGATTATTTGGGCGAATCTTCTTTCACGTGTAGCCCCTGTTCACCTAGCAGTGAGTAGGTACGGGATGTAAGTCGAGGAGTTGTGACCTCGTTGTCTCGGTGTGTTGTGTGTGAGTGGTCTCGGTCCAACCCAAAGATTGGTCACTATGAGCTCTGAGCTCTTTCCATAGGGGGACGGCCGGCTGTCTCGAGAGACCAGCAGCAGACTGTACAGTGAATACACACACACACACACACACACACACACACACACAACACACACACACACACACACACACACACACACACACACACACACACACACACACACACACACACTATATGCAATGCTAATGAATAATTACCATGGATACATAACCTTAGATAGGTTGTATTATAGATGTTACATGTTCACCAGTGTTTGATTCATACATGTTGATAATGTTGTTAGTAGTGTTGCGGGCAGTGTTTGAGGGCATGTGTGGCCGCCCCTCTAATGCATTACACAACACCTGCATAACAATCCAGTATTTCAACACGGTGTACACATGAGTTGGAAAGCGTCAGAGTCGTCATGATTCATATTGATTGAATACCGATATTTACATCCACTTTGTTGGGTGAAAATTACTACTTACGTTTCCCTAAAGCCAAAACAAGTTTTCCCTTGAAGTTATGTGCAGTAGCGTGCATTGGATTTAACTTTGGAATTCATTAGAGTTGAAAGAGCCCACGCTGGTGAGGCAACGCTGTCACAGACAAACTTTCATCCATTTTTTTTACCTGTCTTCAAATCCTGCTTCTTAGTGCTTAAAAAATACTATATACGTAGGCGCTACATACTCGCATACAAGAAGTTTTCATTGTATTTTAAATAATGTATTGTCTGTTGGTCTGAGTCAGAAAAAACTGCATGTAGATTAAAAACATTCGTGTTTTCAGTTTATTAAGTTGCAAGATGAGAAACGACACGAAAATTTTACAAACACGGCAGTATACTAATGATGATCACATTCTCACACAAAGTCACGTGTGTGTGTGTGTGTGTGTGTGTGTGTGTGTGTGTGTGTGTGTGTGTGTGTATGTGTGGTGTGTGTGTGTGTGTATGTGTGGTGTGTGGTGTGTGTGTGTGTATGTGTGGTGTGGTGTGGTGTGGTGTGGTGTGGTGTGGTGTGGTGTGGTGTGGTGTGGTGTGTGTGTGTGTGTGTGTGTGTGTGTGTGTGTGTAAGACGGCCTTACCTGTAACCACGTAGGCACCAACAACAAGGTCAATGTCAGGGTCTCCGCGTCCCTGGCACGTGGAGCGCCACTCACCACTACGCTGCTGTTGCTGGTCACTGCTGCCCGCCCGTCTGAAGGGGAGGGAAGCACGACTTAATATAAAAAAAACATAAGAATATAAGGAAACTACAAAAGCCTCGGACGCTTGCACTAGGTAGTTCCTGTTACTCTAATACTCCCCTATTACCTACATCCACCTTTCATCCCCATCCATAAGGCCATCTAGTCTTCTTTTTTTAAACTCCCTATCGTCTGTGCACTAACTACCTGCTGACTGATTTTGTTCCAATCATCCACCATCCTATTTGTAAACCAATTTCTGCCTATCTCTTTACTAAATCTACATTTGTCTAGTTTGAATCCGTTATTTCTGGTTCTATCCTGACTAATGATCGTAAGAGCTTTTCCTACATCCCCCTTGTTAAAACCCTTCACTCACTTAAATACTTCAATCGGATTTCCTCTTACTCTACGCCTCTCTACTGAGTGTAATTCAAATGCTTTCGTCTCCTTTCACAGCTAAAATTAAGAATCCCTGCTATCATTTATCATTGTGGTCATCCTTCTCTACATTGACTCTAACAATCCTATATCCATTCTATAATACGGTGACCAAAACTGCACTGCATAGTCGAGGTGAGGTCTGACTAACGCTAACTACAACTTCAGAATAACCTCAGCACTTCAACTTTTAACACTCAGCAATAAATCCTAATACCCAATTAGTCCGATTTCTAGCCTTAATACATTGTTTTCTGGGACGGAGGTCTGAACTAATCTGTACATCCAAATCTCTTTACTTAGGATCAACAAGGTGTGTGTGTGTGTGTGTGTGTGTGTGTGTGTGTGTGTGTGTGTGTGTGTGTGTGTGTGTGTGTGTGTGTGTGTGTGTGTGTGTGTGTGTGTGTGTGTGTGTGTGTATGTGTGTGTGTGTGTGTGTGTGTGTGTGTGTGTGTGTGTGTGTGTGTGTGTGTGTGTGTGTGTGTGTGTGTTCACTGTCACAGTCTGCTGCTGGTCTCTCTCGAAACAGCCGGCCGTCCCCCTATGGAAAGAGCTCAGAGCTCATAGTGACCAATCTTTGGGTTGGACCGAGACCACTCACACACAACACCCCGGGACAACGAGGTCACAACCCCTCGACTTACATCCCGTACCTACTCACTACTAGGTGAACAGGGGCTACACGTGAAAGGTGACACCCAAATTATCTCCGTCCGCCCAGGGGATCGAAGCCTGGCCCCTCGGTTGTGAGCCGAGTGCGCTAACCACTACGCTAGCGTAGTGTGTGTGTGTGTGTGTGTGTGTGTGTGTGTGTGTGTGTGTGTGTGTGTGTGTGTGTGTGTGTGTGTGTGTGTGTGTGTGTGTGTGTGTGTTTGACTTGCCTGGGGGAGTTAGTAACGCGGCTGAGCTGTTCTTCTGCATGGCCACTGCTTCTTCCCGTTATTGATAGATGTAAAGACAGTTTTATTATTATTATTATTATTATTATTATTATTATTATTATTATTATTATTATTATTATTATTATTATTATTATTTTCTATCTCTTTTTCATATGATAATTATATTTCAATGCTCTAAAAGTAGTAAGAATATTTCAAATCACAAGTATCGACGTGTGTGTGTGTGTGTGTGTGTGTGTGTGTGTGTGTGTGTGTGTATGTGTGTGTATGTGTGTGTGTGTGTGTGTGTGTGTGTGTGTGTGTTACGTCTAGTGTCCTCGTGTTTACCGTCGAGCACGTGAACCATGACGGAGGTGGGGCTGAGGCCGGCTGGGGCGCAGGTGTATCGGCCGGAGTCTTGGAGGGTGGCGGAGGTGATGAGTAGGTGGCTGATGGTGGTGTGACTCTTCTCTAACAGCACAGAGACGCCACCACGACTGCTGCTGTAAGTTATAGCCTGAGGAACGAGCAAAGGAAACAGTCAAGTATTATTATTATTAGTATTATTATTATTATTAGTAGTAGTAGTAGTAGCAATAGTAATAGTTATAGTAGTAGTAGTAGTAGTAGTCTTTTTCCCACAATATCCAGGAATGAAAAACAGCAAGTAAACATAAG
>JAXIVD010000744.1:72500-77500 GCA_036785275.1 Cancer borealis | reverse complement strand
ACTAATCGGGTGTTCACTTCCTATGAAACGAAGCTGTGTTAAGGGAAAGCAGTAATGTAAACGACTTGTCAATGCTAATACCGTACTGTAAATTGCCAGAGTGCGTTGATATAGTGTTATGGATTGAAGTGTCACAGGAGTCCAGTGGGAGTATTTTTTTTTTATTTATCTATCATTATTATATAATTTTTTTTTTACAAGAGTTTTACACAAGATTGGTGGAGGTCGTGAAGAAAACGGAGAAGGTTGTGTGACGTGACTTGTAAACATCGTTGTATACTTAAGTTACTCTCGTATGTAAATGTATGCATCGTCTGGGACTATACTCTCCTCTCCTACCCCAAGCCTCCACCACTACCTCATACCCCTTATACCTGATACCCACACTCCTATATACCTCCAACGTCATTTCTTTCGTCCCCTTCCTATGCCTCCTTCCCTACCTCCCTTGCTTTCACCGCCTCCTTCACCCTCCGATTTACGATCCCTACTAAAACCTCTTCCTTCCACGCCCCTTTCCTCCTTGCTGCGCGGCCACCTACTGCCTCCTGTCGTGGGCACTCGTCTCTCCCAACACTTTATGGCCCCGGACGATGAACTGCCTACCCACGACACACGACACACGCTCACATCACAGGGAAGGAGGTGAGGAAACATTTTTTATCACTTCCCTATCGAGTGTGCAAGATGCAAGACGAGACGGGCGTGGCATTACCAAGGCTCCCTGTGGCATCCTTGTAATGTGTACTCCTGCAGGACTTTCGCTAGGATGTGATATACGTGTTTTTTTATGGGATTTCGTGTAAGTGTGACGAGCAGTGGCCGTCCAGCACATCAATGTCTGAAAGGTGGGTGAAGAGCATCAACAAAGTTGAGCGAGGTAAGGTAGAAGAGGAAAACTTACAACACGTAACAACTACATCAAGGAAACAATAACTCAACACCCCTGATCGTGACGCCTCAAGTCTGTCGTGGTACTCGTAATATTCATCACCGCCACGCTGACATCAAGAACACACTCATTCCCGCACATGGTTAGGTTCGAAAATTATGTTCCTTCTACGCGGTCAGCCATTCAGTGTTACGTGCTAAGGTTACAGGGGTACGAGGGTAGTGTTCGAACGAGAATGTTTCTATACTACGAATACGAATGATAGTATTATATCAAAGTTTGTGTATTTGTAAAAGTATTCGTGAATATTCGTAGTTGGAGAAAAAATGAAACTTTGCAACACTAGGCAGGCGTTTCACCGCAGTATGCAATGTTGAATGACTGTGTGACAGCGACTGGTAAGTACCAGTATTCAGTGCCTCGAGGGATTCGTTACAGGCATTAACATCGTGGTGTCCACAAAGGTCAATGACAGGGTTACGCATCCAGTACTAGTCATCTCAGCCATCACTGTTCCTGTGGATGGCCCATCGTAATGCTGAGCCTCGACTCGGCCTAGTTTGGCGTCCGTCTCAAATCATTCAACCACCACCGCCCTTCCCTTCCCAGCACGGCAGGTGACTCCATGCTGCTGGGAGTGAGGACGCGTGTGGACATCGCCCGTAAATACAAAGTCTCTTAATAGTATGAAGGTTGGTTTGGCAACAATGTGATATAAGATGATTATCCAGGAGTGGAATAATCTCCCATCTCATATAGTTAATAGTCCCACTCTTGAGACATTTAGAAGTAGGATCACCAATCATTATCTGCTTAATCCTAATCCAAATCCTGTCCTAATCCGAATATCTACTCTTATCCTAATCATTATCCTAATCCTACCCAAGCTCCTTGAATACCCCGCACAACCCCCGCACATTATGCTCCCTGAGAGCGGTGCTCTGCTGGACCGGACCTACTTCAGAAATCAGAAAATTAATCAATGAGGTATGGCAGACCAGGGAACACTTCACTCCACCTTCAATGGTGCTGTCAATTTAATAAAACTCCTCAAATATCACAACACAACGTGATGGATTTACCTGGCGCAGGTGTGAGGAGAGGTAGCAGCAGCAGCAGCAGCAGCAGCACGTGCAGGGCAGGAGATGCCTCATACATGGCTGCTTGTCTATCCACACTGAGTCACTACCACTTGTCCCCGTGATGCATCCCTCAGCGTCACAACACAACCATTCAACACTTTGTATTGTTTATCTGATACCAACAACATCCCTTCCAGCAGTGTGCATATAATTGTGTTGCCGCCTCACACCTGTTCCTCTGCTTGGTAAACACGAGGGCGCGTCCCCTTGTCTTGTTGCCTGCCCCGCCCCCCTTTGGTCAACAAGCCTCGTGGTGATGTTGACGCCCTAATAAGAGCCTTCACCTTCAAGTACACACGATGGGCAGACTGAGTTTTTTTATATAGATTTATTTTACTAATAATTCGTCACACACCGTCACCTTCCACCGCCACTGTCACTGCTACTCTTCTTACACACAGACTGAAGAAAAGTTTCGTCGGCCAAGTTCAAGTATTGTTTATTGCGTTTTATGTGTCGGTTATTATAATATATTAGTCCCACTTTCTTTTCTTAATGGTAATACATGAGTTACCATTATTCAACGATAAAGATTAACAGCGGGCGTGAGAGTGAGAAGAGGATAGGCAGCGTTGATCCTCACCCTCTGGTATACGTGAGCACACTGACTGCCTCAGCGACGGTGGCTCCCCCCCAGTGCCTCCCCCCTAAACGAGCTATTCCATCCACCCACCCATCCATTCCACTTACAATTTTATTAACCTAGTTTTGTATACATCTGTCATGATTGTATGAAGCACATTCCATAATAGTTGTTCAGTATTCACGTATGTTATAAGAGTGGTGTCTTCAGGCGTAGGGAAGTGTAACATCTGGTTCACAAGGGCACGGAGAGGCAGGCTGATCCCCCCAACAAGCTACTTAACACCCTTCAATGTAAAGAACACAATACCAGCTTCACATCAAGGATTCTCGGGTGTGAAGAATATACGAGAGAATCTGTGAATATCTACCCTAAGTTCTAACAGATATAGAAAAAGATGTATATATCATGAAATATAAATTACTCAAACTAGCAACCTCTTGTTTGTCTTGTTTTTGTTTATATCCATGACTCTATGCGGTTGTGTTTGCGTGGGAGGAAAGATTAAAGTTTTAGTCTTTTTTTTTCTTTATGGAACGAGTGCAGTGACGCGTTTAAGTAAGTGACACTAGTTACTTGCAAAGCCGAAGATGGTTGTGTGGGGAAGGGGAGGGAGACGCAGGAAGGAGCCAGGAGTGTGTGGGCACTGTGTGTTGTGTACTGAACGTTGCACAAGGAGCAATGTGTATCATGTTACAGCCTTGCAACCCAGCATAAGACAGTAAGCAGAGGAAAGCAATGATAAGGGTGTAGTGATAGGCTGTGTGGTGGTGAGAGAAGGGATAGGGTTTCTTCCTCCTCCTCCTCCTACTACTACTACTGATAATAATAATAATAATAATAATAATAATAATAATGATAATAACATTAATAATAATAGTCCTCCTCCTCCTCCTCCTCCTCCTCCTCCTCCTCCTCCTCCTCCTCCTCCTCCTCCTCCTCCTCCTCCTCCTCCTCCTCCTCCTCCTCCTCCTCCTCATCATCATCATCATCATCATCATCATCATCAATACTAACCCTCCATGCACCTCGCCTAACGCTTTCCATTCACCTCAGATCTGGTGTTCGTTGATTTCTTCCCTCTGAGCTCGTTCCTTCGTATCACTCTCTATCTACCTTGGTTCGTTACTTTACATCAAAGGGAATGGACGGCCTGGAGGCGGAGGGAGTGCACAGTGGAGTGAACATTTGGTAAGCCCTCCTCAATGGGCCTCGCAGGTGGTGGCTGTGGTGAAGGTTGCAGAAGTATGAGAAAACTTATCGGGGACTTTTATTCTTTTATACAATTTGCGTCCTGCCGTATGTGATGTGGGCATCCAAGAGAGAGAAACAGAATTGCACTAACGAAAGAAAGTAATAGTAATGATTTATAGATAATTTAATTTCACTTATCTTTTTGTCTTATTTGTGTGAAGAAAAGTATTTCTGAAGGAAGGGTTCCCAGCCCTCTGCCTTCATCCCTTCACGGGACCCAACCATGGTAGTGTTACGTGCAAGGAACACTTTCATTACCCTAGTCTAGAGCCTCTTCCTCCTGTTCTGGCTTCTTGAAACCCCGATATGAAGTTACCGGACTCTTAAGGTTATGTCCTCTGTCGGGTATTTTGTGCATTTTCATGACATTCCCTTATGACAAGACAATGTCATGAAAACTACTCTCCCTTCACGACAGGTAATAATGTGGCCACTGGTGGCACCTGCTGTGGGCGTGGCACCGTCGAGTTGCTCCCATCTGTACCCAGTGATGTCGGGCGTGGGTGGAGGCAGTCCCGGTGTGAGTCCTAACTAGTGTGGCATTCCTTGAAACTGTTCTCATAAAAAAGCAAATATCCAAATTAAATAAAATACAGCGTCAATTATATCAGTAATGACGGTCCGCCTCCAGCGATTATCAGCGTAATGGACAACATACATTTCCGGGTCACCTTAATGATTATCGTCAACCTGCCTACTGCACACATCATAGCATACATCCACGTACGTACGTACGTGCGTGCGTGCGTGCGTGCGTGCGTGCGTGCGTGCGTGCGTGCGTGCGTGCGTCCGTGCGTGTGTGCGTGTGTGTGTGTGTGTGTGTGTGTGTGTGTGTGTGTGTGTGTGTGTGTGTGTGTGTGTGTGTGTGTGTGTGTGTGTGTGTGAGCTTGCCCTCAGATGGCGTCCCTCCCAGAAGGTCAAGTCTCAGGTCACACACCCTCCTGGTCAGTGGTCGAGGCGGGCCAATACTTACGCACACACTGTTCTCCCTCAACAGTCACATTTAACTTGCCCCGCCCCACCCACAACACACCCGCACGCCCACACTCGCACCCGTATCCGCATCTGTATCCGCACGCCCGTGCCGCCCTAATATTGGTATCGGAGAAATTCCTCACCGCTCTCCGCC
>JAXIVD010000744.1:65000-67500 GCA_036785275.1 Cancer borealis | reverse complement strand
CTCTTTCCTACTCCATATCTATTTTATTTCCCTCTCACTTACTCTCAATAGTCCTGCCTTTCACTTTTTCTTTTTACCCTCCAAACTCTCCCTTATCCCCTCTTCCTATTATCATTTCCCCTCCTATCAAAGCCAAATGTTCCTTTATTGTAACTGATTATTCCCTCTTCGAAAGTTTTCCCTCTCCTCTCCCCTCTTCCGTACCCCTCACCAGTGCTGTCTATCATTTTTCTCTCTCTCTCTCAGGTGGTTCAATTACCTGCCATTGTTAGGTACAAACCACAGCACGTGATCAGAGAAGGAAATGGGAAAGAAGGGAGAAAAGTGAGAGAGGGAACGGAGAAAACTTACGTTCCCTCCATCACTTCTGCCTTTCTTCCTTCCTCCCTTCCATCCTTCTCATTATTTTCCTACCTTCCTTTCTTCCTTTCTTCTGTCCTTCCTTCCTTCTTTACTTTTCTACTTTCCTTTCTTCTTTCGTCCTTCCTTCTTTCCTATCTTCTTTTTTCCTACCTTCCTTTTTTTCTTCCTCCCTTCTGATTACTTTCCTTCTTTCTTTCATTTCTTCCTACCTTTCTTTTTCTTTTTTCTTCCTTCTTTACTTTCCTACCTTCCTTCTACCTACCTCTTCTTCCTACCTCCATCTCTTCTTCCTTCCATCCTTTCATCCTCCCCTCATCACCTCTTTCCTCATCACTTCTTTCTTTCCTCCTTCCCTTTCATTACTTTTCTTCCTCCCCCTTAACCCCTGTTATCCCCCCTTCCCCCCTCCAGCATCCAATGGTGAGTAGCTTTATTAAAGTTTCACGTTTTAATTAGTGTTTAATAAGATCGTTAATTACACTCGTCTGCTTCCCCTTGTTTGGGTCACGTGGTTGTGTAATTACTTTTTTGTCCTGTTAACATCTTTTTTTTTTACATGAGTTTATTTTTATTTGATTTGCTCCTTTGTTTAATTTATTGTTATGGAATTCGAATGTTTTTTTTCCTGTGCTACGAGAAATAATGATGATGATGATGATGATAACGAGGAGGAGGTTGAGAAGAAGGAGCACGAGGAAGAAGAGGAGGAGGAGAAGAAAATAATCTTACATTAATTATTATTTTGTTTTCTTTTGTCTCGACACAGTGATGCTGATAATGATGATAACGATGAAGATGATAATGACAATAATGACGCCAATGATTCGTAAAAACCAAACCAAAATTTCAAATCACTTTCCTTAAATATCATTCAAGACCTCAACAAGAGTTCAATAAGAATACAATAGTTTACTTAAACTTTACAGCAGAAATTTCACAGCCAATAAGGTGCACGGAAATCTTACTTCTAATTTTGCTGCAGAGAAACGTTCCCAAAATGCATCAGTGTGATGTTATACTGGAATGACTTCAAAATGACGACATGTAACCCTCCCCCCCCAACCCCTTTTATCATTTCTATCCCCAAAATACACCTCCTTCTCTTACCTCCTCCATTTTCTCTCCTCTACCTTTTTCTTCTTCCTCTATCCTATTCTCTTCTCTCCCTCCTTTCTTTTCTCCTTCCCTTCTTACGTCCACATCCCACCACTACCTCTCTCCCTCTTCCTCTTCCTCGTCCCTTCTCAACTCTGATGAACACCTACTAAACTATCTATCCCTTCAACTATCCTCAACTATTCACACCCAACTACCACCAAAATTATGCTTACCTTGCCCTCCTGAGCCCCGTCATTCCTGCCTTGCGATAGATAAGTACCATTAGTAAGGTCGATAGATAAATGAGGTCTGTCCCTCCCAGCCCACCTTCCCTTCTCTCCCTGCCTTCCATCCCTCCCTCCCACCCATCCTTCCTTCCTTCACTCCCTCCCTCCCACCCTCCCTCCTTCATACCCTTCAGCCTCCCTCCACATGCTTGACGCGAGGCAAAAGCTGTGTAACATTTGCAGTGAATTTACTCCGTCAATTTGCATCGTGCGTGTAAACTTTCCGCAAGAACCGTCATTCCCAAAAGTGGGTCATGCGATCTTTTTCACCCCAAAGTTTTTCTATTTTTTTCCATATTTTTCTATCTTTTCCCTTTTTTTCCCCCCAAAGTTTTTTTTTTCTATCTTTTCCCTTTTTTTCTATTTTTTTCCTTTTTCATCCAAGTTTTTCTATTCCTTTTCCTTTTTTCCTTCGAGTTTTCTATTTTTTTTCACTATTTTCCCCTAAAGTATTTCAATCTATTCCCTTTGTTCCACCAATTTTTTTTCATTCTTTTGATTTTCGATATTACTCATTTGCGTCTCAGTTGATTATGTTTATGAGTAGCCTGACTCAACGTAGCAAACAGCATTTAGAGTACTCTTCCTCACCCCACACACTCACACCCACCCACCCATGACACGAGAGACGACAAGAGCGTTGCGTTAAACATCCGTCGCGTCACTATGAATGGAATGGCCTCATGGGAGTGTGTGTGTGTGTGTGTGTGTGTGTGTGTGTGTGTGTGTGTGTGTGTGTGTGTGTGTGTGTG
>JAXIVD010000744.1:55000-60000 GCA_036785275.1 Cancer borealis | reverse complement strand
CTTTTTTTTTGTCCTTTCCACATTCCCACACCATCCTTTCTTTTCCATTGCTTCTCCTTTCTTCTTTATTAATCGATCTACATTTTCCTCTCCTCATTTACTACCTATTATCGTGTTTATCTATACATTCTCTAATCTTTATCCTTCTCTTTCTCTTCTCTTCCCCTAATCGTTCCAGTTCCATCTATCTATCTCTTCTTTCTATTTATCTCTCATCTCTTATATGTTTTTTTTTTTCCCTTGTACTCCTCTATTCCATGTTTCTACGTTTTCTCTATCCTTCCCTCTTTTGTTTATTTCTTCCTTCCCTTCCTTTCTCTTCCTTCATGTTCGTTTCTTTGTCTCCACTTTCCTTTCTGTTGTTACTCACACGCAGTATCTTTCTCTTCTCCCCTCCTTCTCCCCTTCCTAAGCTCCCCTCTTTTTCCCTGTACTTCCCCTCAGTTTCCTGCCTCCCTTCCTTCCCCTCACTCCCCCTCAAAAGGTTCTCAAACATGTATATTTTAAGGCCAATTTTTAATGCCGTTCAATTAACTCTGAAATTAGTTTGTTTTTCTTTTGTCTTTTCATGTTATGTAAAGTTTGTTTTTATTTTTTTTTTCTCTCTCTCTCTCTCTCTCTCTCTCTCTCTCTCTCTCTCTCTCTCTCTCTCTCTCTCTCTCTCTCTCTCTCTCTCTCTCTCTCTCTCGCTGATATATGGGCAATTTTCACACTGCCATCAGCTTGTAGTACACCCGTGTAGATAAGTTTATTGCCACAGTACTAGTGTAGAAGGAGAAGGAGGATGGAGATAAGGAAGAAGAGGGAAGTGAAGGGAGGAAGATGGTCAGGAGGGATCACTGAAAGAAGAGGGGAAAAGGATGGGAGGTTGTTAAGGAAGCAAGTTGAAGGAAAGAAGGAAGACTGAGAGAGGGTGAGGTAGGGAAGCGTGGAGGGGAGGAGTCGAGGAGGGGAGGAGGGGCGAGGAGAGGCGGGGAGGCCAGCGAGGGACGCGTAGCCTATACTAATTTTTGCAGCTGTCATTTGGTGGGTGAACAGTTTTTCTTCATCTCGCAGACCAGTTCGACATATCCCGTGAAAATAAGTGACTGCACAGTGACGGGCACAGCTTAAACCTGGCGTTTACTCGGCTACATACATACATACATTCATACATACATACATATATGCAGGCTTGGGGCTTTGTGAGGACGGTATGTGTAAGAGCAGGTTCTGTGGCTTTCCAATCTTGTTTTGCATTGTTAGCTGATTGTTATTGTTATGTTTTTTATACATTTTTTGACAGTTTCTCATACATTCTTGGTTGTTTAGGACCGTGGGAGGAGTCCTGAGGGCAGAGTAGAGGCTTACACTCCTCATCCCGCCAGCACCTCCCCCAAGCAGCGCCCTCCAGCATCCAGGAGACGCAGGTGACAGGATCAAAGGTAAGACCAATTGGCTCGTGGTTATCTGTCTGGAGGCGGAGGGCGTGAGGAGGAGGAAGACAGTGGACGCATTCCTTCTTCAAAACCTCTTAGATCAACACTTTTCCACCTTCTTCTCTTCTTTCTTTCGCCTCCATTTCCAAGGTTTGTTTTCCTCCTTTTCCTGTGTTGGTGTTGCTTTCCATGTGTTATTGTTGCTGTTTGTTTTCTTTAACTATTGGATTCTCATGCACCTTGCGTTTATTTCTTCGTCTCGTAGAAAAATTTACATTGTCAATCAAGGTGAAAAAAAAAATTCAAACTTTGGTATACTGATCACATTAATATTTTTTTCTTTTAACATGTTATGTTCATAAAACCCTTTTATATGGTATAAGAAATTTTGTTCACATAAGGTTTACGAAAAATTCAAGAAACCACATAATTTTTTCACTCCATGCAATTGGGTAAAAAGATACATTTGGAGGATAAAAAAAAAAACATAGCAAAATAATACATATGAATGAAGAGAGAATAATGATAATTGTTTGCATGAATACACAACTCAATCATATCCTTACTTATAATAGCTAAACCTCGTCCCTTCATAAACATTTTGCACTTACCGATATATGATAAAAAGGTTGCATGAATATTTGTATCTAAAGACATAACACGTGATGTAGGTAGATAGTTTTCCTTTTGTTTCAAGTGACAGGCTTACAAAGTGTATCGTTACCACTGCACCTCAACCACTGATTCATCCACTCACCCACTCACGACCTAGACAGCG
Source organism: Cancer borealis (assembly GCA_036785275.1). Lineage (NCBI taxonomy): Eukaryota > Metazoa > Arthropoda > Malacostraca > Decapoda > Cancridae > Cancer > Cancer borealis. Next base: position 57,804 of record JAXIVD010000744.1, on the reverse strand, counting down.
CCGTCTGGCCCACACTGCCTGCCTGCCTCTATATTATATAGGTGATCCCAGACGCCAATGCACTGCTGAGTCTCCCGTTCTCTTTCAACTCTGCGACTCTTGCCTTTGCCTGCCTCTCCACCTTGGCTGTGCCTTGCAGTGGTGCTCACTCCCGGTAACATTTTAAAGTTTTATTATACTTGGTGACGCCAGTATATTGGAAACGAAAGAGAGAGAGAGAAAGAGAGAGAGAGAGAGAGAGAGAGAGAGAGAGAGAGAGAGAGAGAGAGAGAGAGAGAGAGAGAGAGAGAGAGAGAGAGAATAATATATGAATATTTTGAAATAATCGACAAAATCTCGACCTTCGTTCCAGGATCGTTATAAGGCAGTCCTGTGCGTGTTAATATTGTGTATTTTTAAGCTGCGGTATTTTGAAAAAAATTGCAATAAGATATCCTTCCTTTAAATGATGTGGTAAAGTCGTTGACATAATTTGGAATAAACTTTGGCCTGTCTTCCGACGACAAGCAGAATTCTTTTTTTCATTTACAAAATAATTTTGACAGGATATGTATTCTTTTTCCTAACTTGACTTGTTTGTTTTTTTTACCCTGGATTATATTTCATCACTTTTATCCAAAATCTCGTGCTTGTCCATTGCACGTGATTCATATCTTCCAAGACTCGTATATTTTTTTGTTCATATTTACACTCCAGCGTAAAAATTTAACATTCTGCTCCTCTGGTGTAAGTGAATGCATACCTTATGGCCTTGAAACTCACCGGAAAGCTGTGTTAGTTTTGCTTGAAGCTTCCCTCCATCTGCACTCCGGCGGCGAGAGATGAAAAGTTTTGTATTCAGTAAACAGTGCAGAGCCTTAAGCCACGCCCCCCACCACAGGCCCGCCGCCATTCCCCGCCGGACCCGGCAAACACAGAGCCAACAAAACAACGTCGGTGGATCAAGGAGGCCTCGCCGTCTCAGGTCTTGGCCCAAATGGCGGAACAATGAGGCGCCGCCCCGAGGGAGACACAGCACCGCGCCTCCTTGAGAGCTGAGGGACGTGCTGCGTCGCGGGGGAAGGGGAGGGTGAGGGGAAAGACGAGGAGGAGAAGAAGGGGGTGTAGAAAGATAAGGAGGAGGTGGAGGAAGAGAAGGAGGAGGAGGAGGAGGAGGAGGAGGAGGAGGAAGGAGGAAGGAGCGCTAAGTTGAAATTGGAGAACTTGTCAGAGACGCAGAGTCAACACGAGGGACCAGAAGACACTGCTGCTCCCAACGCGTGGAGGAAGGGACATGGCAGCATAGGAGGCGGGAGGGCATGATATGGGTGGTAGAGCATGGTATGGGTAGTAGGGCATGGTATGGGTAGTAGGGCATGGTATGGGTGATAGGGCATGGTATGGGTGATAGGGCATGGTATGGGTAGTAGGGCATGGTATGGGTAGTAGGGCATGGTATGGGTGGTAGGGCATGGTATGGGTGGTAGGGCATGGTATGGGTGGTAGGGCATGGTATGGGTGGTAGGGCATGGTATGGGTGGTAGGGCATGGTATGGGTAGTAGGGCATGGTATGAGTGGTAGGGCATGGTATGGATGGTAGGGCATGGTATGGGTGGTAGGGCATGGTATGGGTGGTAGGGCATGGTATGGGTGGTAGGGCATGGTATGGGTGGTAAGGCAACACGACAGCAGCAGCAGCAGCAGCAACACTCGGAAGGATAATGGAGACAAAAAACGTGGTGGAAAAGTGATCACGGGAGAGCAATATTTTTTGTGTCCGATAATGGGAGGCAGTTGTGCGTCGTGCGCCATCCATTCAGGTGGACACGTGGGGAGGCCTAAGTGAAATATCTCCTCCTCTTCTTCTTCCTCCACTTCTTCCTCCTCCATTTCTTCCTCCTCCTCCTCCTTCTCCTCCTCCTCCTCCTCCTCCTCCTCCTCCTCCTCCTCCTCCTCCTCCTCTCCCACTCCCAATTTCGTCGTCCTCTACTTGATTATCGACCAATAAATTGACTTGGTACTTTTTCTTTGTCATCATCATTATCATTATTATCATTTTTTCTTCTTCTATATCTGCCACAACTACAACTATTACTGATACTACTCTTACTACTTCTCCTATACTACTACTATTACTACTACTACTACTACTACTACTACTACTACTACTACTATTACTATTGCTGCTGCTGCTGCTACTTCTATTATAATATTAGAGATTTCTGGTCAATTAACAACATGACTCACAATGATTTTCCCTTTTAATTTTTCCTTCATCTTTCCTCCTCCTCCTCCTCCTCCTCCTCCTCCTCCTTCTCCTCCTCCTCCTCCTCCTCCTCCTCGTCCTCTCTCTCCTCTTCCTCCTCCCTCTCTTCCCCTTTTCAAATGGTTTCTTCTCAGCCAATAATTGTTTCTCTTCATCCCACTGGAGAATAGAAAAGAAGAAGAAGAAAAGGAAGTGAAGGAGAAGAAGGAGGAGGAGGAGGAGGAGGAGGAGGGGGAAGAGGAATGAAAAGATGAAAAAGATTAATGCGATCAAAAAATCATCTTCGTCACTTGTCAAATTTTCTCTTATTTCATTTTCTTATTTTATTTTCCAGTGTATTATTTTGTTGTAAGTATTATTAATTTATGTGTTTATATTTTTTGTGATGAACACTTGTCTTCTTTAATATTTTTCTTCCTCCTCTTCCTCCTGCTCTTCATTCCCTACCTTTGTTTCCTCATTCTTTCTCTCTCCCTCCTCCTCCTCCTCCTCCTCCTCCTCCTTCTCCTCTTCTTTTTCTTCTTCTTCCTCCCCCTCTTCCCATTCATCCTTGCTTGT
>JAXIVD010000744.1:0-47500 GCA_036785275.1 Cancer borealis | reverse complement strand
ATAGTTAAATTCTTAGCTGTGAAATTAGTACATAGGTAGTACATTATTGTTTTGTTCTCTAATGAACGTACATTTCCTTTGTATAATTGAAAGATAAACTATATATACAAGATTTTCACTACGAATTATATTAATTTAAGGACATTGTTCCAAAAAACATGTTACAAAAAACGAAGATGCATAGCCTAGAAAAGAGAGAAAAAAAGTACAGTATCCACATAACATACCAGAGCGTGAGTGTATTTGTATTTCCAGATAAACAAAAAATACCTCAAGAAAAAAACTTTACCAGGACCTAAAAAATGTATTGGATTAGCTGAGGTAGATAGTATTAGTATAGCACCCGTATTTGATGAACCATAAATGGTTCTTAAAAAAAAGGAGTGTAAGAGTTGTTGAGCAATCGACTGTATCTCTTCTATTCCTGAGATCAAACCAGCCACGATGAGGCTTGACCTGCCACCCTCTATAACCGCGCGGGAAAAAAGGTGGTACAGTACAGTATTACACAGGGAGCGTGTCCTTCAAGACGAGCAGAACCATCAACATGCAGAAGACACATGTACCCCGATGACGATTCCTTAAAAGTACATCAGTGAAGCAGAAAAGGTGCCGTTATAAAGGCTATACATAGCATCATTATTGAGTTATTCCACTTCATACTTTCCCTCATCAAGATGCCTCGCTACTTAGCCATGTACTCACGACCACAACCATTCCGTCAGGTGGTGGTGGTGGTGGTGGTTGTTGTGACGGACCCCAAAGGCTTAGTGACCATATTGCTAGGCTACATCCCTGCTCTCAGAATGTAAACAATGGCCAACTACAACCTGCATGACGTAAAAGCTTCACCATTTGTATTATCATAAAAACATAACATCGGTACATTTATATTTGTTAGTTCTGTATCTAGTAATTGATAGTTTAATTATTTCAGTAGTCAGTATTCCGGCATGAGTAAAGATCATTGCTGAAAAAAATGTGTATTGATGGAAATTGTTTGTCTAAAGAAATATTCCTTGTGTACTTATACCACCTATGGGCCGTCAAGCTACATCTGATGAGGTCAGTCTTATCTACTTATACGGTTAACTCAGTAAAGAAGTAGTAGTAGTAGTAGTAGTAGTAGTAGTAGTAGTAGTAGTAGTAGTAGTAGTAGTAGTAATAGTAGTAGTAGTAGTAGTAGTAACAACAATAATAGTAATCAGAAGTGAAATGTATCCTGTAGTAGCGTGCAAGTACACCGTTACGTGGTTTCAAATTTTCTCTTGCGGTGTCAGTCAAATGTGGATTTTTGTTATACGACGAGCCTGACTGCACCACTACCAACTGTCACCCCTCAGTATTATTGTTGTTAGTAGTAGAAGTAGTAGTAGTAGTAGAAGTGACAGTAGTAGATATTTGCAGACACCACGAGAGAGAATGCCAGACCACATAATTATCTAACTTCCACGTAATAACGAAGTATGAATATTGTTATTATTAGAAGTAGCATTATCATTATCATCACCACCACCACCACGTCAAAGTTGAATTATGTTTCTGATGGGATAGTGGAAGGGAGAGGCCAGGCCACACCCCCTCTCACAGGTATAAGCGAAGCCATGTAGCTCCAACTCAAGCAAACCTGAACAATGACTAAGCGTTCAGAGGGAGAGGTTGAGCAAGACTGGCTGATCCTTTCTACCTACACTCCTGCCCCTCACCAGCCAGGCTTGAGGTGCTGTGGTCAGGTGTGGAGGACTGAAAGACTGTTGTGTGAGCGTAGGGAGCCACCACGCCACTCCTGTTGAATGAGATCAGCCGCCCTCTCCGCCACCATTATCACCGCCGCCAAAGTGTTTGAGGATGTGATCGTAGGCATGACAGACGCGTCCACCACCCGCAGGCCAGACACTCCACGCACCCTGTAATGACGGTATATTATCAGCGACTCAGCGAACATACGTCTAGTTCCGCTCCGCCATTCACCAACCTGAAATCATCCCACCCCTCCCCTCCCCGCCCCTCCCTAACGCTACATCCTCACGTAATGGCCTCGTTCACTTGAGTGTGTTGGGGTTGGAGGACGCCTCACACACACACACACACACACACACACACACACACACACACACACACACACACGCACACACACACACACACACACACACACACACACACACACACACACACACACACACACACACACAAGCACACTTTCACCACCACATACTATATCAATCACACCTCACTTAAGTATAAACAGATGTCACCAGTCTAATTTGGCTGCTGATAAGGAGGAGGAGGTGGTGATGGTGGTGGTAATGATGGTGGTGTTCAAGGAAAGGAAATTATGTAATCAAAAATGTGGCAATAACTAAAGATTTAAATGAAGCTCACAAAGACAGTGATTGTTGTGCTTCCTCCACTCACAAGGCTCAGCACCGAGGAAACACAAGCATTGCAACACAGGCCTCATGCACCGTTGGGAAAGTGTCAGATACAACTTGGTAATAAGGGGACGACCGAGAATACTGGATTTTCTGGACAGTCACTTTTTTTTATCAGTCAAAACAACCACAGAGGAGAAAATGTTACCTGTTTCCTGTGTCTATCATAAGAAAAAAATTGGATCATTGAATGGCTTTTTATTATTATTATTGATATTATTACTATTATTATTATCAATATTATCATTATATTGCTATTAAAATTATTATCACTATTACTATTATTATCATTATTAAAAGAATGCTGCAAATACCGCTTCAGAAAGATGTAAAAAGACAAAAGAAGATCACACGCCACTTTCCAGCTCATGAGATGATGTCTATGTATCTGTACGCAAGGAATATGAGCTGGTAATAGGACCTGATACTGTTAAACCTGATATCAAATAAGTTAATAGGGTCTGAAAAGAAGAAAAGCCAACTCTGATGGTAAATCATTTCAAACAAACTAGTGTTGGATGGTTAAGATATTTTGACACCGTTGCAAGTTGCATTGAGACGGAAGTGAGGAGGAGACTGGAGGGAAATATTGTACTAGAAGCGAAGAGTGAAGAGAAGGTGTGCATGGGTAACAGGTTTTAGGCACATTGATTGCTTAGCTTACGTTATTGCACGAGTTTTTCATTGTGTGTTGGAGGCTGATGTAGAAAAAAGCTTTAACACCACCCACCCATTCCCTCCCTTCCCACTAGCATCACCCAACAAAGCTTAATAGCAATTTTCTTACTTGAGGTTTTCGTCCACCACGCTCGTAGGGTCTTCCGGCGGCCCCATCTTGCAGGTTCCGGAAGGGTGGATGTAGGAGGTGCCCATGTGCCGCACGTAGCACGCCCAGTAGTCATCGGTGCCGAACACATGACCTTCACACCCTGGCAGCGGCTGACGGAGGGGGAACATGTAAGCGGGGAGATGCATCACGTCCAGGGTACTATACTCCACACACACTCTCTCTCTCTCTCTCTCTCTCTCTCTCTCTCTCTCTCTCTCTCTCTCTCTCTCTCTCTCTCTCTCTCTCTGTGTATTGATAATGGTTATTTAACACACAAATAATATTTAAAAAAATTATTGTACGGGATTCTAACAAAAATCTTCCCTCAAGGTATATATCAGCGGCTCACCTTATTGTGGAATTTGGCACTGAATCTGCCGCCCAAAGCCGAGGTGTTGCCGATAGAGAGCCCGAACTTTATTCCTGTCAGAGAAAAAACACTGTTCAGAACGTGTTGGCGGTGCATGTTTGTGTTGTTTATACTGCACGTTAGTATACTGTTCATACTGATGTGACTGTTACTCCGGTTATGCACCAACCTTTGACCAGCGTCACCACGTCCTCGGGGTGACTCAGGTAATTGGGGTTGACGATCGGGTAGTCGTTAGGGTCACTCGACCTTAGAGTAACTTCCCCGCGGCTCATCGGTCTCGACAACTGACACTCGATAGTGAAGCCCTCCAACCCAAGGATGGGAGCGAAGTAAGCAAGGTATTTCTGCGAAACAACGAGTAAAGGAGTCGAGGTAAGAATCCTTGTCAGTAAAGCCATTGTCATATTAAATCTGTCAGTTGAACCCTCGTGGCCTCAGATGCCACCATCCTTACTTCACGGCTGATGCTGAGGAGCTGCGTAGTGGCAAGGCCGAAGTCAAAGGCGACCGTCTGAGACAGGACATGGCACTGGGTGTCCGGCCAGCTGGGCTCACCGGACCCCACGTTCACCCAGGCGGTGGTCTTGTCCCCCAGTGGCTCCGTCAGTGGTCCTGTGGGGGAACGTAGCATGTAAGGGAGAATTTCACGCCAGCCTTCGCCAAATCCAGGTCAAGCACAGCCAAACATTAAAACTCCGCAGACATCATCCAACACAAGGGTAGTGGAGAGCATGACGGTGCTGTGCCGAAGGGCGTCACATAAAGCAACAATAACCACTCACCCTCCTGGGAGAAAAAGTACTGAAAGGCAGCCGTCAGCAGGTTTGGAGCGCCGAGGGCGCCTCTTGGCACCGTCCAGGAGAGTCCGTGCACGTTGAAATGGTCCTGCAGGTTTTGTCCTACGCCAGGCAAGTCCTTCACCACTGGCACCTAGTGAGAAGGACTCGGGTTCACCATATATTTCTTTATTTCTTTATTTATTATTTTTTCAATGCATGTATGACTTTCATTTTGCTATCCTTACTTTAATCTACCAACTTTCTCAATAGTGATCTCAACTGCAATTCACTCATTTGTTTTCTTCAAAGTGTGGAAATTAAACTAAATAGTTAACGTGGACTCAGTGACCTCAATCCCCGAATTCCTACCCTGGACCACCAACTGAAACATTTGGCATTTCGCCCAACCAAGGCGGTGGCGGGTGATGAGTGACTGACCCCGTGTTCCCGTAGGTGAGTCGCTGGTCCCAACCCAGACAGCATGAGCAGCTTTGGGGTGGCTAAGGCGCCCGCTGAAACCACCACCTCACGCGACACTCGTACATGCAGCTTCTGCCATATATAAACATGCAGAAAAAACAATTATTCAGCGCCTTACACAGAATGGAAGATGATTAAAATCCTATAGAAGTAAATCGTGTAGGAGAAAAAAATATATAAAAAGTTAATATTTTGACGACAGAATCACATTACTATGAAATAACAATGATGACAAGCAGTGCGTTCCCTTGACTTTCACCACGTCATCCTTGGGTTTACCCTATTCCTCTTTGCCTCGCCCACAGTTCAAACAATGCCAACCTACCTGACCGCCGTGCACGAACAGAATTCCCATGGCACGCCTGCTTTGGCTGAACACGATCTGCAAGGCACGTACAGAAATTGAGGTTGCAGCGTTAAGTGATGGAGGAGAAGAAGAAAGAGACGACACAGATGAGATAAGGATTTAAGAGTCCCGTTCGAGGATGAGGAGGTGGGATGAGGAGGTGGGGTGAGGTGAGGTTAGGGTGTTGGGTTACCTTATGCACCGTGGCCCCCGTCAGGACATGAAGGTTGGGCCGGGTGAGGAGTGCGGGCCGAAGCCAGTTGTCTCCAGAGGTCCTGAAGCCTCTCCGTGTTGTATAGGAGGATCGCGCGAACCCTACATGGGGGAGGTAGGATAGATGAGTTTTTTGTTCTCTCTCTCTCTCTCTCTCTCTCTCTCTCTCTCTCTCTCTCTCTCTCTCTCTCTCTCTCTCTCTCTCTCTCTCTCTCTCTCTCTCTCTCTTTTCTTACGTACCCACTTGGCTCCACGTATTGGGGTCCACCTCTTTGTAGCCCAGTTCGCGGCCGGCAGCGAGGAAGGCCTGGGTAATGGGGGAAAGTTTGGTGCTCCGGGTCACGCCCAGAGGACCACCGCGACCGTGGAACATCTCTACGAAGGCAAAGAAGGAAGGGTAAGGCGTCACTTCAAAAATCTAACCTGCGCTACTAACGGACGGAGGCCGACCATGCCAGCCTCCAACAAGCCTACCAGCGCCATAGGATCATGACAAAAAAAATACTGGTATATGCCACTCTCTCTCTCTCTCTCTCTCTCTCTCTCTCTCTCTCTCTCTCTCTCTCTCTCTCTCTCTCTCTCTCTCTCTCTCTCTCACCCGCGTCAGGAGAGAGAGGTCCTTGGAAATCCTCAGATTTCTTGAAGTAGGGCAGCACATTTTCGTAGTCCCAGCCAGGGTTTCCGAGGGCCGCCCACAAATCGTAGTCTCTTCTGTTACCTCGAGCGTACAGCAACCCGCCCATGGAGGATGACCCGCCCACCACACGCCCCTGCACCATTCGTCCTCCCTATAAATGCATGTGGGTCTACTGTTAAGTTGAAAGATGCTGCATCATCAATACTGTGTACTGACCTTGCCAAACCATCGGACAGTTATATGTATCCCAAGACCTAGATATAGTATCGAACCTTGATGTACCCTACTCAATCATCTCACTCACCCTACCGAGAAAGTACCGGTTGGAGTACTTCTGAGGACTAATATTATATTCCCAGATCGTGTCGGTGAAATAGAGGGCGATGCTGAGGCCCGGCACGGTGGTTTCAGGGGGCGGTGGGGGTCCTGCTTCCAACACAAGCACTTGCCAACCAGCTTCTGCCAGCCGCGTCCCCACCACGCTGCCGCCGCTACCTCCCCCTACTGCGACGCCCACGCCACCCACCACCGGAGGAAAAAACCAAGGAGTAGTATTAAAGAAATTACGTGTTGTTTGGGAACACTTGTGGAGCTCTTTGTTGTCGCGTGTTTAGACAGGCAGACAGACATATAGACGAACGGACAGAGAATAAGACAGACTGAGAAGAAGAGGCATAGATTGACTGACTGACTGAATGAAGGAATGACACACACAAAGCATAGAAAATGCAACAGATAGATAGACGTACCCACCACGAAGTCATAGACGGCTCTGAGTGAGGGCGGTGTGGTGTAAGGGTCTGGGCCGGGCCGCCTCAGTCCTGCCAGAAGCACCAGCCTCAACAAGATGGTCAGTACCCTGGAGATCATGGTCAGCCCGGCCTGCTCAGCTCGCTCGAGGGGCAGAAGCTTTGATACGGCTCACTGGGACTTGAGGCGGTAGATCTACTGAATTGCAGGACGTGATCACCGATTGATAATGTGGGTTAGGGGAACACGTTGGTAGTTTGGTGAGGAGTTCCTTTTTGTGTGTCAGTCAAGATTCAGAAAATCACGTAAGACCCATCATGGGCTTTCTTTTTACTTCTTTTTCTCTGTCGGAGGTGAATATGAGGTGCCGCAAATACGTCGGTAAATGTTCCCGGTCTGGTGTTCGACGCTCACTCGATGGGATGCACCGCCACACTGTCTGGTGTTTGCAGCAGGTCTCCCGTCCTCCTTGTTTCGTAGCCTGTGTGACGAGCCTGAACGCCACTTTCTCCCTCAAACACCACGCGGGTTGTTCCCTGCATCTCCCTACATCCATGAAGTAAACAATTATGGACAAGCTAAAGATTTGTGGACACCATGTTACTGAATATTTAATATCACTATGTCAATGTCATGTACATTTTTATACAGGAACAGCATTACTTTCGACCTCCACCTCACTGCCATTGATTCTACCACAATTTTGATGCAACTGTTCCACCCTAAGAAATAATCCTCTACATTGTATCGTGTTCCAGTTCTGGAAACCTGGTGACTCCTTCACTCTAATTACAATGGTGTCATCGCCGTGCACCCCTTCATTGACATAAATTAGAATTTGTATAATCTCCATAATACATTTCAATTGAGAAACATACATGTTCGTAACTTTTTTTTTTTTTTTTTTTTTTTTTTTTTTGTCTTGCTGCTCTGCTCATAATATTTATCAAAATGCTGGTAAGTTTTGTTTGTGATGTTCACAAACTCCTCGTGTCAAGGATGCCCGACAATAACAATTTAATAGATACAGATAATAATAATGGTTTATATTTTCTACTGTGACAAATGTGATTATTATTATTATTAATTTTTTTATTACTATTATTGTGTGTGTGTGTGTGTGTGTGTGTGTGTGTGTGTGTGTGTGTGTGTGTGTGTGTGTGTGTGTGTGTGTGTGTGATAGACAGGCTGACCCCTACCCCTCCTAAGCTCGATCCTTCGTTCCCCCTCTTACCTCTCCCTCTTACCTCTCTCTCTCTCTCTCTCTCTCTCTCTCTCTCTCTCTCTCTCTCTCTCTCTCTCTCTCTCTCTCTCTCGTTTTATTCTGTTTGGTTACCATAAGAATTTTATCTATTATATATCCTTTCCTTCCTTCCTTCCTTCCTCCTCCCTCCTTCCTTCCCTCTCTCTCCTTTCTTCCTTATCTCCCTTCTTCCTTCCCTCCTCCCTCTTTCCTTCCTTCCCTTCCTTCCTCCTCTCTCTTCTTTCCTTCCTTCCTTCCCTCTTTCCCTTCCTTCCTTCTTAAATCACTTGAATACCTGTTATTATCTCTGTTATTTTCCTTTGAACTGATATCTTAGTAATTCTGTGTACGTAATCGACATGTTCCCACAACTCACACACATGATCCCATTATTAAAAGGCCTAGGAATAGCTTCTCTTGAACCATCTGTCATAGGAGTTACAAGAAAAGGTTGCAGACGGCACATAGTCATCCCATAGCAGAACATTTTGAATTTTGAAGATGAACATGAACTTTACACGATAAATACATGAAAGAAAGTTACATATCACATCCGGGAATGGAGGATGAATACAATAGATACAAGTAGATACAAAAATGCACTAACATTAGCGGAGGAGAGAGTAAAGAAAGAATTTGGTAGAGGATTTATTGGTTGGGGCGTTTTAATAATAAAGAATCACATACATTTGATAATTATAAATATAAATGTTGCTATATATACTTTAAAATAATGAACACCCATAAGAACCATTGGACGGTATCAACAAAGTTTTCCCGCTAAATCTACAGTGTTGAAGGCGGGAAGGAGGGAGATAAGGATGAATTGAAGTTTTACACCCGCATTTGAAGCTTGAATGGGGTTTGTTATACTATATTACATGCCCAAGGTTACGTTAAGCTTGGAATGGTATACAGTGGAAGGGTTGTGTGTTGTGAAGCCAGAACTAAGTGAGGTGTAAGGAATGTTTGCAAGTGGACCCGACCAGTGAGTGTACCCAGTCGAGGCTTATCAATACACATTATGAAGCAGGACTGGCCGCCTCCCCGACCTGCAAGACCCTGTGTTACCTTAGTTGATATCGTTGTTTTATGCAGAACCAACTGAAGAGGACATTGTGAAGGTTATTGTGATATTACCTACCTTGAACCTGGGCCACTGGAATGACAGGTAAGGGTTTTCGTTATAAATATTTGAATTTTGATGCTGGACGTTAATTTGTTTTGTTTTTTCATGCTTACAGATGATTCCCTTGATGGAGGGTATTAATTAGCCTGTGAGGTCCGGCTCATAATCGTCTCACAAACTCGACTATTACCAGTGGTAGACGTGTTTAATTTATTAATTTTGGTCTTTAAATTGAATTTTACCTCCTGATCTCCTTACTTTATTCAAAGATTTTTCAAAATGTAAAACATTATCACCGCTAATTACTTTCTCAAGTAAATCATTCCAGTTGTCAACCACTCTAGTGCAGAATAAGTTCTTCCTGTTATTAAGTATTGATCTTTCAACTTCACAATAATGCCCCTGGATCTAAATATCACACTTTTCTTATAGATTTTGATGCATTTTGAATGATTTTAACATTAATTTTCGTCGCAAATCCTTATGTTCTAATATATCCTCATCATCTGTAACACGCCTGGGACCTTTGGGTGTGCCGGGTTCTAACCTAACCTAACTTAACCAACTTATATTGTGCATATAGAAAACACTTGATATCTCTGAAATTAGGGATTTGCAACGGAAATGTAGTGAGTAAAACCTCTGAACTTATCAAGTATTGGAAAAATAAGACTCAATTATCTGGAGCATTATGGTGAAGTAAAATAATGCCGCAGAAACCAAAAATATAACATTATGTTTATATAATGATAGCTGATTAGGTTTGGTTTGATTAGATTTTATTTATTTTAAGGTTAGGTTTGGGCTAGATTATGGTTAGGTTTTGTTGACTTATTTAGGTTAAGTACGTAAATGAATCTGATGTTGCATGATTGTCTTGCTGCCCCGGCTGGCTGGCGGCCACCTACTTCTGCGGAATATTTACCTTATATACATAATTAATTAAATAAGCCCAATCATATTTATTTAATACAAATCATGCAAATGTACGGATGGAAGGAGCAGAGCTTACTCGATGCATTCTGGCCAACTAAAAAAGAAAAAAAATTGATAGTATGATTTATGAATTTTGAGACTACAAAGTTTATTTTTGGCATAAGAGAATGGTATTTTGGGCAGTATGTACAAGTGTCTGGAGATTTTTTCTTTATTTTTTTTATTATTATAATTATATTTATTATATTTATTTAGATATTTATTTTTCAATGTTAATTTGATGTCACTGGTTCAACTGTGATGCTATAATTCAACGGTACAAGCTAGTTATACGTTGCTCCCTCCAATTTTTCGTGAAATTGGTCGACATTGCAGGCCGCAAAATGCGAATTCGCATTTTGTTTTTACACAAATACATGTAATTATACATCCTACAATACAGAAAAATATAAATATTATCATTATCCATAAGAAAATTAATTTAAATGACCATTTTACTGTACCTGGGCTTGCACACACCATGTTGTGTTTGAGAACCATTAGTCCATAGCGACAGTACTTATAGGGACGAGACGAGTGATGGAAGTGGTGGTAGTGGTGGAAGGTTGTACTCTGGACTCGGTCACTAGTCCTGCGGTGGAGGGTAGACAAGTGAGCGGCAGCATGTATTATCTTTTTACAATAGGATAGGGAGCAGAGTGAGGTGTGACCTACAAGCTGCACGGTTCATGTATTTGGTTCGCCTTAATACATAATATAATAAAAATTATTTAAGATCTGAAAAAATTTATAAAAACTATACCTATTAAAAGATAAAGATGTATGAAGAAATTAAAAGTCTCAACAGTATATCAGTATGGAAATAATGAAAAAGTTTACTGGATGCCTTTTGAAAATTTGTTACCGAGAAAAATTCCAGAACTTAAATATTTGTTCTTCATTACAAGGAAAAGATTGTGAGTCAAAGACCTTTCAGTTCATGCCAAAGAGATTTTAGGGTAGTTTTATTTTCATTGTGTGTGAGATTGAGAAAAATATAGCAAAGTGAAGGCTTCCACACCTCCAGCCATGAGCATGTGTGATAATAACTAGAAATATCACCTTCTTTACAACTGTGTATTTATAATATATTCAGGAGAGACTTTATAATATGTTACATGAGGTTTTAGAGAGCTTTACTGATAGTTGACAACCAATGCATGAAAATAATTGTGCATAGCTGGTAAATATGTGCCAGTGAAACTCATTTAGAGTAGGATGAGAACACTTGATGTGCATACCAGACTGAATATTTATTACTTCACAGGACTGGTGTTGAGAGGACTTGTAACAGAGGATGTGTAGTGTTGCTGACTCAAGATAGTGTATGCACCATGCCTCTTTCAGCAGCAGTCCATGTGAGTTTTGTAGTTTTGATGCACCATTATTGGCCCATCTTGGTGCACTTGCTTAGGTGTATTTCTTTCATAATTTTTCCATGATAATGTGTATTTATTGATTTTTTTTTTATATGAATATATTATTTTTCAGGACCTGCCCCACTGTGAAAGAGGACAAAGAGGCATTGATTTCTTTTTCAAGAGTTCCCCCGTTTTGACTTCACCTGTAGCACAAGATAAAAGGGACATTTTAGCATATTTTAAAAGGGTTGAACTAGCCAAGGAACAAGAAGACCAGTCTTCATTGTCAAATAACACAGATGATACAGATTGTTCTTTGTTAAGTTCAGAGGAAGAAGAAATAAAACCTACAAAAAATGCTAAGATCTGTAGCAAGGAAAAGACTGGAGATTTATCAGAGAACTGTAAAAAGAATGTCAGTACAAAGGAAAGAACTGAACCTGCTACAATAACAAAGGAGATAATCGTTGATTCCATTAATGTGACCAATGGAGGTGAAGAGAGCAGTGACAATGTGTTGAGTGTCAAAGGTGAGGATGTGAAAGTGTACAATGATAGTGGTAAGTCAGTGATGAATCCTAAAGACAATTGTAAATCTGACAGCGGTAAGGATGAAAAAACTTCACCAGTCAGAATTGATCTTTTCTCTGACAGTGAGGATGGAACCATCAAGGGTGAGAGTGGTTGCACATCATCAGAGTCAAAGAGAAAACAATGCCCAGAGGTGGAGATTAATGTGCCCGCGAGAAACAAAGGGCAAGAAAAAAATCCATCACTATCTTGTAATTCAACAGAAAATAAGAAGAATGCTTTTACTTTCTTGATGGCCAACAGGTCAAAGCAGATAGAGGCAGACAATTATTCAACAGAAGAAGAGGATGGCAACAGTCAGAAGAATGATGATGACAGTTTGGTTGTTATTAACAATCCATCCCAGAACTGTGATGTAGCCGCAAAGAGTACTGTCAACACAAACACTCCGGCCTCAAAGAAGAAGTCACAGAAAGTAATAAGTGACAAAGAAAAACAAAATGACGCCAAAACTACTGATCTTAATTCCTCGCTTCAAGACTTTAATTTGACACCTTATGAAAAACCTAAGAGGAAGAGAATCAAGAAGCCAAAAACTACAAAAGGGGACAACACTGAGATAAAACCTTGCTTGGAGGTTGCAGCGCCAGATCATCCTTCCACCCACAACCTTGAAGATACATCAAACTGTATCTCCTTTATAGACTACATGAAGGGTTCACTCACCATGGAACAGGAGAGTACTGTAGAAGAAAGTGATGACAAGAAAATGGATGAGGTAATGAAAAATGAAGAACCTATGAATAATTGTAAAGTGAATGAACCTCAACAGCAGCAGACTCTAAATAGTAGTTCTGATTTCATTAAGGATGACAGAGAGTGTGCTAAGGAAGTCCTGAAAGAGAATACAGACAGTTCATTGGGATGTGATGAACTGGTGAAGAAAAGGAAGCTTTCCAGCACCTCAAAAAAATTAGGTGAGAAGCAAGAAGTTCAAATTAATTATAAAGATACGGAAGCAATACCTCAATCAAATCAAATGACAGCCAAGGTGAAAAGGAAGAGGACAAGGAAAAAGATAATTATGTCAAGTGACTCTGAAGAAGATTATATGATGTCCACACCTGATGGAGTGTCCAAGAAGAAAGAAAGCCCTAAAAACTGTGATAAGCCTCCAGTGGTTTCTAACACCACTAAAATTTCAAGTTTCTTTAAAAAGATTAATCAAAAGGAAATGGATCCAGATGAAAATAAAGTTGTTATTACTGTTCAAGCAGATGTGCATGCTCCTCTTGATGGCAATAAGAACAGTGCCAGGAAGCTTAGTAGTCCTGGCCACACTGAGACGTGTGGGCAAGTGGGAGATGGGTCTTCCATTGTAAAGAAAGAACCACCTTCCAATGTACAAAGTGTGAAGAAAAATACAAGAAGATGTAAGAAAGGTATGCATAATGATACCAATTTAGAGGAATTAAACAAGATTGAACTGCTTGAGCAGATCCCTCCTTCAAAGCCATTATCCAAAAAAGTGTTAAATAAAGTGTGTGTTGAAGGAAAGGACAGTGAAGTGGAGAAAATGAGTGAACATACAAATGCAGAAGTTTGCAATACAGTGGAAGTCAAGAGCAAAGTAACATTGTCTTCAAAGAAAGGGAAGTTCACAAAGAAAGGAAATTCAAGTACAAAAAAAGAAAGCGTGAAAGATGCAACAGGTGTAAAGAAGAAGTTACTAAGGAGGAAGTCCCAGTCATTCTCATCAGAGGAAGATAGTACAGATGAACTGTTCTTGAGGAAGAAAAAGAAGAGTGACCCTCCACAGAGTGACAAAGATACAACTATAATAAGTTCTAGCAGCAGCAGCAGCAGCAGTAGTAGTACTGGTAGTAGTGGCACCTGTCCTGAAGGTGCTGAAGAGAAATCCAGCAGCACCTTGCAATCTTCCCCTGAGGCAAGTGAGGACGACAAGGAAAATGTGGCACATTACACTTCCCAGCTTGTTACCCGGCCAGGCAAACTGAGGTCAGTGGTGCTCAATGTTTAGTGATTATATTCATAGCAATTGTGTACTTTTCTCTTACATTCCTTTTATTCTTATCCCTTGATGTGTGTGCTATTGTTATGAAACTTTCCTCTCACCCATGTTGCTATGACGTAGTATAATTTACTTTATGCAATATTGTTTCCAGTGGGAAAACTTTGGTTGTGAACTTTTACTAGAAAATTGAGTTTAATCTTTATATGTGTGACAACTCTATTACTTGTATCTGGAGTCCTGTGTTATTAGTGAGCAGGATGTGACAGTGTTGTGATGGGTATGATGAACTGAAGCTCCTGAGTGTATTCCTTGTTGGGCTCTACTGAGCTCATACAAGTTGAGTCACCATGAAAGTTACACTTTGATCTCTGACTCATAATGATTTCATTATTATTTATACTGAAGTTGTAAGGGTTGTGCTACATGCTATATCCAAATTTTTCAGCTTGCGAATAAGAAGAGTTCATACTCCCAAAGAAGCTTGCAGAAAAGAGAAGCTGAAACAAAGAAAAACAAATAAGAATACCGAACAACTGAAGAAAGTTAAAGGTTCCAAAAGTAATAAGAAGAAAGGAAGGCTAAGCACCACCCCGAAACAAAAGATTCCTAAGGAAGAAGCAAACCAAGACTCTACTGATGTTAATGAAACACCAGTTGTGAAGCATAGTTTGATAATACTTGAGGATCCAGATGATGACACCAATGACCAAAAATCCAAGAAAACAACTAAGAGAGGGAAGATAACTCAGAGTCTGTTGAAGCCACTTGCATCCAAACCTGCTTCCAAAGTACAGCTGCAGAAGAAGGGTTTGGTCCTTGTTGAGGAAAGCCCTGGGGAGTCCTTAGAGGGTGAGGTGCAAGGTGGCATGCAACGCAGAACTCCACGACGGGCTGCTGCCACTGCCAAGAAGTATATTGAAGAAGTAACAGTTGATGATGAAGATGATGAGCCAAAGAAGCCAGATAAAAAACAAAAAAAGTTGATTACCAGCAAAGGTATGTATGCAAAACCTGTCTTCAAATTAGCCAGTAGATGAAAGACATTATACGATGTGGTGTGGCATATGTCTGTATCTTGTTTATGTACATCTACTGTATGATATAGTTTAATGAAAGTTTTTTCCCCCAGGTATGAAGTTAGCTCCAATATTTTGTAAGAGACCAGCATCACCTTGTGTTGAGTTACTGAAGGTGGTTCCATTGTCACCAAGCAAACTTAAGGCTCGACAGGAATTCCTGAACTCGAGTGTCTCAGATGACGTGAGGAAGCAGCTTGTTGTAGAGAAAAGGTAATAATTGTGTTGATGCAATATTCATGTGAAGTATTCATGTATGTTTCAACATTAACTTAATTTGTATACATTTTTGTTGCATGCAGAGCTGTTAATTTTATGAGTTTATATACATTTTTTTTTTTTTTTTTTTTGTGTGTATTCATGTATTATTAATTTGTTTTCACACTCAAGTATACAATGTTGAAGCCATGTGTTGTTTTATCAGTGGTGAGGATGAGGCGCTTGCATGGCCACCATTCCCAGAAGTGAGTCACGTTCAGCAGAAAGATGAAGAGGCTGCACCATGGAACCTGCAGGACCCTGGAGTGAGTTCATGTCAGGTCCAGGGAAGGGTCTGGGTGTATTATGGTGCGGCAGAGGTATACCAGCCTTATAGGAATCTGCTGCAGGAATCACTGGTTGTGCTGTGTGTGACTCATGAAGTGTAGTGTAGTGAGGATCAGTCCCTTCACCCCTACTGACCTATAGGCTTGAAAACAAGGGAGTGCATGTGAATGTATGTTGATGTCTTGTTTCAGTTATCCCTCCTTGAAGGGGGATGTCAGCCTGGTATATAGATAGATCGATTTTATAGAAGTTTTCATAGCTTGTTCCTTATTCATGTGTGTCCTTATTGTGATCTCATCTCCCATTCTCTCTACTTTGCAAAACCATTTCATGAGTGTTTGATCAACAACTTTCAATCTTACTCCTCTACTATTTAATTGCTGTTTTATTACCTTCACCATCCTTTCTGTTTCCACCATTGGCAACAGTCTCAGGTAACTCGTTTTACTTTATGAATCCAAGATACTGATGTCACCTTTAGCTGACTATGTGTCTAGTATGTTGTATTAGCATCCCTGTGATTCTAAATTTGTTCCTTGTGCAACAGAATATTTTTAACTCCTAATCCCATCCTATCTTCAAATCTATTACTTTTTTTCTGGTGTTGGTGCTTCACAAGTAATTTGAATCCATCCATATCAAGAAGTATTAGTTGTGAGTATGATTATTAATATTAAGTATATCTGCACATTTTCAGATACCATTGAAGAAGGATCCTTCCTACTCTCCCTCCGTAGAAAATCTCATATTTACTCAGGATCAGAAAATCCTCAATAGAAAAAATACCCCTCAGAAGGGTCCTCATGTCCCTCGCCTGGAGCTTGGAGATATTGTGTTTTCTCTGAGCTGCATGAAGTCAAAATACCCTAATTTTCCTGTATATGAAGTCTTTAAGGCCTATTATGAATTGAAAAAGGAAGCTGTTGAAGCTTATCACAAGGAAATACAGAAAGAACAGATTGTAGTGAATCTTGATGATGACGATGATGAAGGAAGCAGCGTTAAGAGGAGAAAACGCAAACTAAAGAACAAGCTCTCCACACTGGGGAGAGGCAAGCGAAGAAAACTTGGGAGTGGGAGGGAGACAGTGGAAGAGACTCCACAGAACCAGCAGGAAGAAGTTCAGTCTTTGTGGCATGAAAGAACTCCTCACTCGTGGACTCAGTTATTCATGCCCAAAAATACCAAACAGGTTATTGGGAATACTGGTAAGAATTTTTATATTTTGGAAGATGCAAGATTGTGTTGAATGTTCTCCTGCTTTTAGATTGTTCACTTTCATTGTTTTAAAACTTGTGTTTATTTCAGAAAATGTAATGAAACTGAAAGTTTGGCTTCAAGAATGGAAAACTAAGCCCCAAATCAAGCCAAAGAAAAGAAGGAAAAGGGCATCCAAGAGAGGTGAGTTTACATAATCTCCTTTCCTTCATTCTTTCATTGGTATTGGACACAAAGAAAAATCAACCCTTGGCAGCTTGAATAGTTGTGAATAGTTGTTCAATTAATGTGAATGGCCAAAGTGCTGCAAAAATAAGGGAATTAGTAGAGTTTTTAAAGAAGGTTGGACGTTATTGGAATACAAAAAACTCATATAAAAGGATGTGAAGTGTGAGTGAAGTATGGGAGGGGATGGAAAGAGGTGAGACGTGTGGAGTGGATGAGAAAAGCAAGGAAAAGGGAAAGGAAGGATATACACTTGTAATATCTGGTAGGTTATGGGAAGGTATAGAGGCACATGCATGGAAGGGATCTGTGATAGTGGATAGTCTTGGAATAGTGAAATATGGATGGATGTTTGCATCTGAAGAATATTCATTGGCTAGCTCTTTTTAGGGGACAGCCTGGTTTGTAGGTAGATAGATAGACATATATTTTATCTCTACATTGGAGTATTTTTCCATTTTATTTAGTCCTTAATCTATCTCCTTGCTAATCAATTAATAAAGATAATGATAACAATGCTTCACAACAGATGACTTTGTGGTGTCTGATGAGTCAACTCTTGATGATGACGGGGAGGAGTTTGTGAGCACTTACCTGTTATCTGGACCACCTGGTGTTGGGAAGACTGCTGCCGTGTATGCCTTGGCCAGTGAATTGGGATACAAGGTCGGTGTTAGCACGACGTCTTTTTCAGTGTCTCTCTGATCATGATGTTCTTCATTTTATCATGTTTTCAGTTTCAAAAACATGGATACATAAACAGTTGTTCAGATAAATACATTAGATTATTGTAAGATAATAAAGGGTATGAGGAGTGTGATAAAAGTATGCATCACAATTAGATGTTCAATTCACATTCTATTGCAGGTGCTGGAGGTGAATGCATCATCCCGACGGCTAGGCAGACAAGTGATGAGTCAGTTGTCTGAAGCCACTCAGTCACACTCTGTCTCCAATGCTTCTACCACCTCTCACTCCTCCAGTGCCTTCTCTGCCTTATTTACCAATAAGACATCTAGTAATATGACTAAAAAAGGTGAGATCAGCTGATGTTTAATGTCAGTTCATATATGAATATGCTCACTCCATTTCACTGCATTATGCCGATTATATTAGATATTAGATGGCAAGTTTTTTTTATAGGGATGGATGGATGGTGTGAAAAAGCATTGAATGAAAGAGGAGAGTCTGTAAAGCATTAAAAAAAAGAAGGATGACTGTGCATAATACAGGAGTACATAGGAAGAGCAGACAGCAACAGTCCTAGTGGACCTAACGAGGCTGCCCATGTGGCTACACTACTACTATAATATCTACTTGATAGAGACAAAAGGACAGGAAAGTGGAAGACTCCTCCCCACCCAGCACTTCCTGAAGCCAGATGAGGAAGTGATACTATTTAGTATGAACAAACTATCATGGAATTTGTATAAGAAAGTGAGGAAACAGGAGTAATCCACGGCTTTTGCTACCACTAAAAAACACATATACCTCATCTAAAAGACATAAAATTTTGAAATTGTTTTAAAGGTGGTTTGTGTACTAATTGTGAATCCACGTTCTGTTGGTGAAATCTTAACATATTTTACCCTCGTGCAACCATGGCTTAGTGAAGTTGTGTTTGGCGAGGGTCAACAATATATCATAAGGGCATGTGTTTGTGTGTTGTAATGAGTCTTTTCTCTGAAACAGAAAACAGCCAGACAGGAGGTGCTTCGTCACATGACAAAGATTCAAGCAAGATGAAAGCTGTGTCTCTGGTTCTCTTTGAAGATGTAAGTTGTTTGCATTTGTCACTCATAATTAATGTATGCAATGTTTACATTGTGCAAAAACCCGTGATATAATTTTTATCATATTTATATGATGATAATTACAAAGAATATTCTCATCTACGTATGATTGCAATTTTAATGTGTGCCATTTTAGATGAAAGCAAAAGACATTATGATTAAATAATTCCTCATGATTTTCTTGCAGATTGACATAGTGTTTGAGGAATGGGATGAAGGCTTTATGTCTACTGTCAACAATTTCATTTCCACCACCAAGAGGCCCATCATCCTCACTGCCTCTCATATTTCCCCGGCCATCCTTTCTCAACTCAAAGAGAGTTTTGAGATCATGGAATTTGTTCCTCCTCCACAGAAACTCACTGGTAATTACATGATATTCAAAGTTTTCCATAGCAATGTATGTATTGTATAGTAATGGTTAGCACACTCATCTCATGAATGAAAGGTCAAACTCTCAGCCAGGCCAAGACCATTTCAGTTTATCTCCTTTCGTGCTGTGGCCACTGTTCACCCAGCAGAGAATATGTAGAGATATAACTTGAGGAGTTGTGACCTCACTGTCTAGTATGAGTGCGTGACCAGCACTCCTGTCCTCCAGTATGTGTGTGTGGTCCTACAGAAGTAGAAATCGTGCTCTCGTGGGTTGGTGTGTAACTAGTCATGCTAAATGGAAAACAAACTTATAAGGACTCAAGAATTTTTTTGTTTGGGGGGGGTAGCTTTACAATTTTTTCTCCCCATATTTCAAGATGTTTGTAAATTTTCTTTGCCTTTTCAGCTCAGCATCTACAGTTAGTTGGTTTGGCCAATGGGTGCCACGTGTGCCTCCAGGACGTTGAGTGTCTGGTGCACCTTAATAAAGGGGATGTCAGGAAGTCAATGCTGGATCTCCAATTCCTGAGTCAGTCAGGCTCTAGCCATGAGATTTGTGACTGTGTTATGTCTGAGGTAAAGCTTTCTGTAAAACAAATATTACTTCACACTTATCACAACACTTTTACTGTTAACCTTAACTTTCTTATACAGTAATACAATGACAAATGTATGTTAATGTAATGATATTGAAGTGTTCTATAAGTATTTCATTGCACTTTCACCACTAAGTCCAATTCCTGTGTACATTGGTATTCTTGATCTGCAGCATTTCCAGTTTCATGTATATACTTGTTTCTTATGTTCTGAAGTAACGCAAAATTCCCTCCTCATTATAGTATATTTTAAAAGTGTTAATTCTTCCAGGACACAATGGATACACACACACAAGACAGCTGGAAGGAGATATTTCCTGAGGCAAAAACTCTCAGGCACAAAAAACCCAATCAAATTGAGTTTTATAAAGTGGGCTTATGGAGGAGACTTGATGCAAAAACTCATTTTAAAGCCTTCATTCCAAAGTCATGTTCAGAATATCTTTGTGATAATGAAGGTATTTCTTGGAAGGAAATTGAAAGTAACCTTAACTCTATCCTACCTGCTCCTGTAAATGAGAGAAAAAAATCACTTCAAAGGTACCCTCTTCAATCTAATGACCCTCTTCTCAAGAGATCCAGCTTATGGCAGTATGAAAGCTTAATGTCTTCAGATGATGAGGAAAAAAAGACCGAGCCTGTCACTGAACAGCCTAAAAGGAAAGTAAAGTGCAGTGATCCTCCTGAGATTCAGAAAGCATCACAAAGTTGTCTAGAGTCATTAGCCAGTTTGTACGACTCACTTGCTCAAATGGACATTCTTAGTTCATCACAAATCACCACTCATGCAGCACAAATCAATGATGTTGGTTGGTGGGTTAAACAGCCAACTGCCGGATTAAGTGACAATCCAAGCCCTTCTCACCCCCACTGGACCCCTCACAGCAATGAAGGAATCATTGAAGAATTAGCTCAAAGAACAGTGGCCTGCTGTGCTGGAGATGTATCATCGGCCCTTGAGGGTGTGACTGCCCAAGACTGGCCACACCTCTGTCTGCCATGTGACACAAGGGAACAGATGCATTCATTCAACTTTGAACGGTAGGACATTTTTTAGTACGATTGTTATTGTTATCATGATCGTTTTGAATAGTTATGGATATTGTTAAAAAAAAAAGTAATTGTAAAATAATTACTCTTCATATATCCTGACATATTTTCCTCATAGAAGGAATGTGGGGAAACAATGTTTGTGTAGTAATTCTTCATAACCTCTTCCTTTATAAATGTCATTAGTTTTTTACATTATCATTACCATCATGTGATTCTATACCCATTCTCTCTTAAAGTAATAAACAGGACTTGGTTCAAAATAGTGATGCCCTGCCTAAGTCCATATTTCTCCTAAGTATGATTATCAGCTAGGATATACCTCTTTCTAACTGGTGCTTTTTGTGATAATTTCAGTGAACGAGCAAATAAATGGAGTGTCATGAGCAGATTATGTGACCATTTGCCAGTTGTGAGTCAGGTGAGTCACAATACTGGTCTGGACTACCTTCCTGCCCTCCGAAGTATAGCTCGAGAGGATGAGCTTGGGGCAGCATTAGGCAGGGGAAGGCGTGGCAGGAGGTTCCTGAGTTACTTCTTACAATTGGGTTGGAGCATATCACCACAAGACAGAATATCATTAGCTAATTCCTTGAATACATAGTTCTTAAGTATAAGTTTGCTCCTCAGGTATTTATTGCTCTGATGGTATCAATATATGAATTAACTACTGATGTGAAATATTTCCTTTTAAACATTTTAAATAAATCTATCTATACCTGTTGTAAATCCCCTTTGTGGCCTGTGGTGGAGCTGCAGGAATACCACCATATTCCTTGTGGCTCATAAAAGGCGACCAAAAGGGACAGAGTGTGAAGTCTGGGAAGCCCCTCCTTTGTATTCTCTCCCATGAAAGGACAGGATCAAGAAGGGAGGGAGATATTTAAGTCTCCCTGAACCCTAAAGATCTGGTCTTGGCTACATCTTTTTAATGAGAATATAAGCCAGGTATACAGATAGATATCCTGCTTAAAGGGTGCTAACCAAGACAAGATGATTAGGGTTTAGGGAGACATCACTCTTCCCTTCCTCTGTGACTTGTCTTGTTGTGAAGGAGAATACGGAGGAGGAGCTTCCAGGACACCTCACCTCTTTTGTTTGCCTTTTATGATTCATAGTGAACATGGTGGTAGTATTCTTGTAATCTCCTCCACAGGGGCTTGATGTAAATAGGATTTATAATGAGTTTTATATTAACTTAAGTGTTACATTTTCTGAGGAGCGAACTACTTCCAAGATTTTTTTTTTTTTTTTTTTTTTTTTTTTTTTTTTTCTTCTTCTTCTTCTTCTTCTTCTTCTTCTTCTTCTTCTTCTTCTTCGTCTTCTTCGTCTTCTTCTTCGTCTTCTTCCCCTCCCTTCCTTCTTGTGTTTGACGAGAGCCATCATGATGTTAGTGAGAGTGGAATCAGACTTGGGCTGGTTCAGCCTTTTAGTGTTCAGAGTAGTTGTTTCACACCATGAGAGGGCACTGTGATAATGTTCTTTTCATGGTAATTCATTGATATATATTTGTCTGATCATTTGTTATGGTTGTGTCTTCTAATAGTTTTTTTTATTATTATTATTATTATTACATTAAAGAGGTACTGGCTAAGGGAAAACAAAAATAAGTTAAACAAAATTTCACTTGTCGCCAGACCCTGTAAAAAGGACAGTAGGAGAAATATAGACATGAGGGAAGTCCAATTTTAGTGTGAGGTATCTTGACACTCCTCTTTTGAAAGAGTTTAAGTCATGGGCAGGTGGAAAAACAGACAAAAGAAGAGAGTTCCAGAGTTTACCAGTGTAAGGGATGAAAGAGTGAAGATACTTGTTAACTCTTGCATTAGGAATAGGAGTGGATAGGACATTGAGTCAGATTTAGATCATTGATAGAGAGTGGGTGATAGGACAGAACCATGAGGAACACCACTGTTGGTAGTTTTAGGAGAAGAACAGTGACCGTCCACTACAGCAGCAATAGAACGGTTGGAAAGTAGTCGGAGGGTGGAGGAGTAGGAGGAATATGCCTAGTATCATCCAAAGTAGAATTGGTAGCAAAGGTTTGAGCAAAGAGTTCAGCTTTAGAGATTGCAAGATGAAGTGAAAGTCATAAATATATGTGGTTAGAATTTTCTAATTTTCTAATTTTTATATAAGTACTCCTTGCCTGCACATAAATGAGGTGGCATGTGTACAGAAGTATTTTTTTCTTGGGCAATTGTCACAGATTATTCTTAAAACTTTATGAGAAAATATAAGAAAGGCTTACACTTATCAGTGTGAGCAGACTTGATGTAAATATTGGTGTTTTTATGGTGGAGAAATGAGAGTTAGAGGTAATGTAGTTTTATTTTGTATGGAAGCATCACACCTCTTGGAGCGAATTTCTCATTTGTAGAACACTTGGTTGTAAGTCCTACTTTGATAGGTAGGTTCTGCAGCATTGCTTTACTCATTATAAAACTAAATATATGCCATCCCACTTTATGTGAGGGGACCAATTGTATAAAAAAAATGTTTAGTCTGCTAATATTCTGAATTGAATTAGAGTATTATGACTACTTATACAGATATTATATAATACTGATAGTGACTTAAAAATGGCCTTTGTATCTGTGAGTGATTCTTTGAATGCATGAGACAAATGTTATTTGAAATTTTCTATAAAAGGTGTCATCATTGTGCTTTATTTTATTTATTTATTGTTATTTATTTTATGTAATTTTGTAACTATTATTGTAAAAAAGAATTTGCTCCTGTAATTCATGTTGATTGATACAAATGAAGAATCAATCTTTACAGAAATATTTTACAATTATTCGTGTTTATTCCTGGGATTTTCACTTAATGGAGAAGTGGTTCCTTGGTCTGAAGGTTGTCATTGGAACCTGATTAAAACTTATGTGTAATGCACCAGTCAGTCCACTTTCCCTCTTTTACTGTGCCTTTCTTTTATTATATTCTCAGATGCTTTTGTCTGCCTGATGCTCTCCATTTAGTATCCTCTCCCTGCAGCAACCTTCACTTGCTCATTGTTATTCATCACAGTTTTGTATATTGCTCTCCATCATTCTTCACCTTATCACATGTCTTCCTCTACCAGTGGTTGTTTTCATGGCTTTCCTTCAGTTTCAGGATCCCATTCCATAACCAGTACAGTGTTGAAATGTATATAAACATCTTGTTTCTTAGTAACCTTTCATGGTGTAGTTGTGGCACGATCAATGCTAACCATTACTCACTTGGTTCTCTGACCATGTTAGCTCCACTGGCAAAGTGTTGAGTACCTTGAGTGTCCTGTTAAGGGTTCAATTCCCAGTCACTCCCTTTAGATCAATTTCTGTGGTTCAAGGACCTCTGTAATAAAACAACTTGTATTTTGAAATTGAAATTGATCGGGGGCCAATTGTGAGGAGTGGCTGGAAATTGAACCGGTGATGGGACACTCAAGATGTGCGACACATTACCATTCACGCCAAGATGATCACCAATGCCTAAATGGTTGGCCTTGATTTTTCTGTCGCTTCAATGGCATGTTAAGTAAATAACTATTCTCATATATTTTTAGTATGTGTTTGAAATTGTAGAATTCAGTAATTTTGATGATTACAACTTCAAACCCAGGTATGTAATCTAATGCCACTGGTGATTATGTACAAATTGAAGGGAAGAGGGTTTTTGGTACACTTAGTAAGTTTAGGGATATTGTATGCATCAGGTAATGGGTGACAGCATGCCCTATACTTCTAATATAGAGCTAACTTTATAGCTTTTAAAGCACTTTGTATTTTTTATTATATGCGAGTAGATCTTTTAGAGATCTTATTTTTTGTTTCATCGTATTTAGTAGCTTGAGCACAAAACTGATTTCAGAAAGCTTGCTGTGGTACTTGCTGTTGTGTCTAACAAAAAAACTTATTTCATCCAATTAGTGGTCTTAATTTGTTATTGCATTCTGGAGTCATGTCCAGGTTTTCACTTTAAACCTTCAGCAGCACTGGAGATTAAGAGATGATATTGTGTGTTCGGCATTTTTATATATTTATTGTTTTATTTATATATTTATAGGAGAAGCCTTAGTTTAGAAGTTATCTTTTTAATGTAAAAGTGTTTTACTGAGTCATTGCTATTTGGAATTGGATGCAATTCTTCGTGCAGTGAAGTAAAGGCAATATGTATATTATAATATATTTCTAAATTGTATTAGATAATGCCAAAGAGGTATATTAAGTCCTTGTACTTAGAAATTCGATGTGTTTAAAATTTTTAACTTTAATTCAAAAGTGCCACACTGTGTTTCAACTCATATTTTTTCAGCTGACATACATGTATGAAAGATATTTGCGGGAAAGTTGTAAGTGCTCGAAATAAATAAGTACAAGTACAGATGAATGCCTTTGTTATTGTCAGACATATTCCACTTAGAATAATTTTCAACACCATTCCTAAATTGAGACAAGGAAAAATTGCAGCGTCGGTGTTGCATTACCTACCACACCAAGACTTGCATTATATAAGGTTATGACGTGATAAGGTACTACAATCACATCATTCAAACAAAATTAAAGTACTTCATTACAAAGTGTTTAAGGACTTAATTATCTCTTAAAAGCAATTTTTGGGGGTGGGAGGGAGGAACGGTGATTCATTGAGGTAATATTTTAATCCGTCTCTAAGAAATATAAGAAATTAATCATACACTGTAAAATTATAATAAAACGAGTATCATCTAATTTACATTTCGTTATATACAGTAAATAATACAAAATAAATATCAATAGGAGCATTACTTGGTTGTATTAACAGAGCCATACATCTATAACAACATACGAATTAGATGAAAAAAATGCATTCAAGTAAAGTGTCTAAAAAGAATAAGTATTAAAAGTGAAGAAGAAAGCAGAGGAAAAAGAGCAGTAGTTAGAGAGGAGGAGGCACTGAGGCAGAGCAGGAGTAGGAAGAGGAGGAGGCAGATAGACAGACACCGGTGAAGGCAGCCATGATGTTAGCCAAAGGTGTAGGAAAGTGCTGGGCCAGACTGCCCTATCACGCCCAACACCAGGTGAGCCGTGCCATCTCATGCACCAAACACACCATTAAACACCACCAAACACACAGGGATATAAGCACAGTTAACACAAAGCCGTCTGGGCGAAGCAGCTGATTGGCAGAACAGCTGATCACCCATAATAGTCGTTCTGTTGATAGATATTCGGTAAATATTCTTTAAGGATGCTTTTATTTGTTCATTGGCTATGTTATGTAGGATTGTTATGTTATTATAGAGCAGCTATATAGTGTTGTGGTGTTGAGTGTACTGTGGTCACCTTTGTAACACTGACCTCACCTCACCTGCAGATCTTAATGTGTATTCGTACATACACACACACACACACACACACACACACACACACACACACACACACACACACACACAAGGTCTTTCTTTCTAACTATTACTGACTCACTCATCCTGGAACATGCACGTCGCTGCCCTCCACTTTTTAACCTTATAAAATACACGGAAACTAGAATGTTGGATGCCATTGTCACCTTTATAGGACAGTGGGTTTTAAAATGTAGTTGTAACAATCCCTCTCCCATCATGTACAGTTGTAGTTGTAGTTTAGTTTGTAGTTATGGTGTTGTTAGTTGTGTTAACATGTCGTGGTGTTGTAAGTGGTGTAGGGAGTATCAGGGTTAGGTTACATACAGCCAAGTGGTGTAGGTTTAATAAGTCCTTGACTGGCTACACACACTTTGGGGTATTAATAGTTGAGTTAATGTGCACAACAACGCCTCCAAACCGATCAGAATACTGTTTGTTGTAGTACACACGATAATTACTGTACTGAACATCTGTGAAGATATTAGTGAGTGGTCGATGCCCTACTTAGGTTAAGTTAGGGAGTCCGATAAGACTACCCTTTCACAAACACTGAGGGGTGTCCTTTTCATAACTAATGTACTAAGTGCTGTTATGTTCCCATTACACTGCAACTGCCGTGGCAAATTGCAGGCACAGTGACATTGGTGTTATGTCTCGTTTGCTGGACGCTGCCATGTTGATAGGAAAGGCTGTGATAAAGGATCCATAAAGTGCTTCTATGCTTCTATTGAAAATCATTATTTAGAGCAAGTTGTAATTGAGCCAACTCGAAAAAACAATATTCTAGATCTAATTTTCTTTAGTAACAGTGAAATGTTTCATAGCTACAGTGTAGTGAAAACAATTATATCAGATCATAATTTGATAGAAATAAGAGTAAACCAACTAAAACCTAATAGGAGGAAAGAAACCAAGACACTTCCACAAGATGATCTGAGAAGACTAAATTTCTTCAGCGACAAAATTGATTGGGAGGCAGTTAATGGATCACTCAGCACTGTTAAATGGAAGGAGATTGGAGAAGCTGGATCAACAGAGAATATGTTAGAAACATTAACAGAAGAAGTTTTCAAAACTTGCAACAAATACATACCACTAAAGAAAGATTTTGTGCGGAAAAATAACATCCCAAAAGACCGTAAAATCCTAATGAGGAAGAGGAACAAACTAATTAAAAAACTCAGACGGGATTTGACAACAGATGACAAACAAACAATTGAAAACCAAGTAGCAATAATAGAAAGGAAACTAAGAGACTCATACCAGAAAGAGAGAGAATATGAGGAAGTAAAGGCTGTATCAGCAATAAAGCAAAACCCAAAATTCTTTTACAAATATGCAAAGAAAAACCTAAAATGCAAGACGACAATCGTTCCATTAGAAAACCAAAACGGTGAAATCAACGAAGATCCAGAAAAAATTTCCAATATACTTGAAAATCAATATGTGGGAGTATTCAGTGATCCAATTATCAACATGACAATCAACTACCCAGAGGAGTTTTTCAATTGCACTGGATATGATAACAAAATAACAGACATAACATTTACACCAAATGACATAATGGGTGCTATACAGGATATTTCTTTAAATTCCTCAGCAGGGCCTGATAATATACCTGCAATACTCCTCAAAAAATGCAAGGAATCACTGGCAACACCATTATACAACATTTGGAGAGCATCGCTGGACGCTGGAAGAATACCAACAATACTCAAGAAAGGAAGGATCTCTCCGATATTCAAAGGAGGTTCAAGAGGACTCCCATCCAACTACCGACCAGTCAGTCTTACCTCTCACATCATCAAGGTGTTTGAGAGAGTGGTCAGGAAACACTTGGTTCAACACATGGAGACCACACAACAATTTAACCCACATCAACACGGGTTCCGAAGAGGGAGATCCTGCCTATCCCAGCTGCTGAACCATTACACAAATATCCTCGAGGACATGAGTGAGGGAAAGAACGTGGATGTCATATATTTAGACTTTGCCAAGGCCTTTGATAAGGTCGATCATGGAACATTACTGCATAAACTAAAATCAGTAGGTGTTGATGGTAAGCTAGGTATATGGATCCATGCATTCCTGACTGGTCGGAGACAGTATGTAGTGGTAGATGGTGCCACTTCAAAAGGATCGGAGGTGGTTAGTGGAGTGCCCCAGGGTACAGTACTCGGCCCGCTCCTGTTTCTCATTATGATAGGAGACATAGACAAAAACATATACTCCTCCAGAGTCTCCTCCTTTGCTGACGACACTCGGCTCAGCAAGAAAGTAACATCCACTGACGATACGGTAACTCTGCAACAAGATCTAGAAAAGGTATATAGCTGGGCCCAAGAAAATAATATGAAGTTCAACAAGACAAAATTTGAAGTTATAAGATACGGTAAAAATGAAGAATTAAAGGAACACAACTATAAAGTCGGAAATGAAACCATAGTGGAAAAAGAAATAGTAAGAGATCTAGGAGTATGGATGAGTAATAACTGTACCTTCAGGGAACACATATACAGAACTGTCAAGAATGGCAGGCAGATGGCTGGCTGGATCCTTCGAACATTCCAGACCAGACATCCACAACACCTCCTACCACTGTGGAAATCACTTGTAGTCTCCAGAATGGAATACTGCTGCCAGCTGTGGAGTCCCCACAAGACTGGTGAGATCCAGGCTCTGGAGCAGGTCCAGAGAGTGTTTACCAGACACCTAGCACACAACCAACAAAACTACTGGCAGAGACTAAAATCATTGGAATTGTATTCCCTACAAAGAAGACGAGAGAGATATATGATCATCTATGTCTGGAAAATCCTAGAGGGCACAGTACCAAATCCCCCAACACAAAGAGGAGAAGGAATACACGGTCAGACCCATCCTAGATTTGGGAGGACCTGTACAAGGAGGTCATTGGACTGTGCCTCTCAAAGGATTAAAACTATCCAGGCAGAAAGCTTACCCACCATCGGACCAAGACTCTTCAACTGCCTCCCAAGAACCATCAGAGATCTATCTGGATGCAGCACAGAGGCTTTCAAGAGGAGGCTGGATGAATTCCTAGAAAACATTCCAGATGAGCCTCATATACCACACGGCCCAACTACCAGAGGGGCTGGGTCAAACTCCATACTGGACCAATACCAGTATGTGAAGAAGTGTGGAAGCGGCGGACCCCCAGGTTGACCGTGGTGAATACCACCTAAACTTAAACAAGAACAAGAACAAGAACTTGCATGTTACCTTTGTTTCTATTGGACTGTGAATAACCAAGGAGGCTTGTAAAGAGTATGGATTATGAGTTGATGTCTTGACTGGTGTTCACCGATGATATTACCAATGGATTTCCTCATTCCTTTAATGTAACTAAGTTT
This sequence comes from Cancer borealis, assembly GCA_036785275.1. Taxonomy (NCBI): domain Eukaryota; kingdom Metazoa; phylum Arthropoda; class Malacostraca; order Decapoda; family Cancridae; genus Cancer; species Cancer borealis. The sequence goes on along the minus strand of JAXIVD010000744.1, from coordinate 17,763 downwards.
ATTAGTTCAAGATTAAAAAAAAAAGGTATTATTTTACATCTTCACCATAACGGTCTAGAGAATTCAGGATTATATTTTTGCATTACCTGATACATTTTGAGAAGGTTTTCTTGATTACATTTCCGTTGCAAATTGTTAGTTTGTGAAATATTCAATGTTTTCTGTGAGACCTCTTCGAAAAATAAAGTTTAGTTTGGTTTAAACAAGGTGCTGCTATTTGTCAATGCAGGTTAAGGTTTGGTTAGGTTAGGTTAAGTTAGGTTACATTAATATAGAAGCTATCAAATGTTCTCTATGATCAAAGTAGAGAGTTGGACGAGGGGTAGTCCCGATACGTAGACGTAAACAAACGCCATTATGGTGAAGATGTAAAATTTTACCAAAAAAAAATTTAGCAAACTAACCTATTTTGATAACCTGTGCAGTGTATATTGATAATTGATGTGTGCAAGTTATATTAATAAGTGACTTCTTTTCAGATCCTTCGTTCCTCAGGAAGATGTGAGTAGCTTGAAGAGTAAAACCCATCCTTATATAGACAACAGTCAATCATACATTCAAAATTGGAAAGTATAACATCAGGCAGACCCTTAAACCTTTAGGATTTAGAAATATATATCTTTTACTTTTTATCCTCACTTGTAAAAAAAATATTGGCATGCATTGTAGGCCAAAGGAATTTCCTTGAATTGTGAAATAGAGATGATGAACTCATAAAGCAAGCCATGTCAAAGGTAGAGTTAGACTGTATGTAGAAAGCTTGGCAATGGAGTGGAAAATGTGGGGTTACGATGGCTATTTATAGGCTTCCTTTTCATGCTTTGTCTCCCCACCTTGTCTTTTCATAAGAATGTCAGTGATGATGTGTGATGCTCTCTCTCTCTCTCTCTCTCTCTCTCTCTCTCTCTCTCTCTCTCTCTCTCTCTCTCTCTCTCTCTCTCTCTCTCTCTCTCTCTCTCTCTCTCACTCTCTCTCTCTCTTTCGAGTAAAGGTCTAATGTTTGATGTGATAGTTTAGAAATAGACTGTTTTGGAGAAGTTGAAAGTGCTTTAAGCATTGTTAAAAAGCAAAGGTGACTTTCTGTTGAAAGAAATTTGAGTGATACTTAATAAGATAGAAAAAGGTGGTTATCAAGGAATTATCCTATTGATTAATAATTTATATAATTGGAGCTGTGTGTATTTATTTAGCTAATTGTAACGTGTAGAAAAAGAGCTATGGTATGTGTGAGCTTGTGTTTTGTGTGCATATGTCTGTCCATTCATCCATCCATCTGTAGGTAACCATCCATGTGCAGCAATGTGACCATGCAATTTATTCTATGTACAGGTGTTTCTACTTGGAAAGTGCGTATGCTCCCACTCACTTCAACGTCCAAAGAGTAAGTCTTGCTTTTCAACCAATTTCGGTGGTAATGATATTTATGTATAAAGTATTTATGTACAATACATAGCTTTGTAATGTGCTATCCTTCACATATGTATAAAAAAAAAAATGCAAAGTTTATGAATAACTTTACTTCAGTCATTCATCTATTGTTCTTTTAATTAGAAAAAATCTTTTAGTTTAGAGTGTCACAATAAAGTGTTTGTCGCTACACTATCAGATCGAGGCAGCAGTATGAGCAGCACGTCAGAGAGCTACGGCACTTCCACGCCTCAACATCCTTCTGTGAGTCACCTCTCAATCTTATATTACAGTATCATTATTTTCTAAAAAGTACATGTTTTGCTATGAACAACATAGCTGTTTTTAGAATATAAGCCATTTTTCACATTTTGGTATATTATTTATTAACATTACTTTGTTTGAATTTTTTTCTAGATGGTGAGATGAAGTTTGTGCCAGTGCCACCTTTTGCCGAGTCTATCACTGAAGGAGACATTAGGTGGATTAAGGCAGTTGGTGACAGTGTGCGGGAGGATGAAGCTGTGGCAGAAGTGGAGACGGACAAGGTGGGTGTCCTGGGTTGACCTTTAGTTCAAAGTCATGCATGCCTGTGCTAACTAAGGGATAATTCAGATCACTTCTGCCATGCCTTTAGATCCATTATTTTTATTTAGTACCAGCTTGCATGTTGACAAGTTTACCAGTTATAAATTCTAACTACAATCAAAGCTTGATTGTTATGGGATTTGAGTGTTATAGGATAGGGATAGATTTAATTTGTGACAAATGAATGGAAAACTTCAGCATTATCATTAATTTTAAAATCAAGTCTGGATGTCACTAATTCCTCAACTGTAATGAGCCAATAATATTTTCAAAGGTCATCAAACTGAAAAAGTAGAATGAAACTTTCATTTTGAATAATATTATCGTGTAGAATTGCTAGGGAGTGGCAGTGGGGAATGTTGTGTGTCTGAACTCATGATACAGATGATACAATGTAAGTTTTGTTATGGAAAACTGAACATTTGCATTCCCTGTAAGTGTTGATGTAAGTGTAAGTGTCATTTGTTTATTGGTGTGTTGCAGACTTCCATGCCAGTGAACTCCCCCTGTTCTGGAGTCATCATGGAGCTGATGGTGGAAGATGGCTCCACCGTCACCCCTGGGATGCATATCTGTAAGGTGGAGGCTGGGGCTGTGGCTGATGCTCCTGCCAAAGAAGACACTAAGGCTGCTGAGGCTCCACCTGCACCCACTCCACCTCCTGCTGCTGCTGCTGCTGCTGCTGCTGCAACTGCTGCTGCCGCTGCAGTACCTCCAGCTGCTGCTGTTGGAGCCATACCAAAAACTGCTCCTCCAGCCACCCCACCACCTGCTGTCCCTATGTCCTCAATACCTGTGGCAGCCATCAAACACTCCTCTTTCATACACCAAGCTGAAGTTAAGGTTTGTGAATCTTGGCTATTACTTTGGCAAGATTTTATATTACATTACAGTGTCTTTTGATCGTATTATTGCATTCTGTCCCTTGCAAATCTTCCCCATACAAGACTGACGTATGAGAATGATTGATTCATTTTCAAAATAAAAGCTGAATATTTTATAAGCTATGAAGCGGTCTGGTGGTGTAGGGTTAGCACACTCAGTTCTTAACCAGAATGTCTAAGGTTTGAATCCCATGTCAGCGGAGGTCAGGCCCTCTTATTATGTGTGCTTGTTGCAGGAGACCAGAAATGGTGTATGCCACACCCTGAGGGAAAAAAACAGGGGAAGGTATTTGATAGAAAAGGATGAAGATGAACCCAAACCTAACTAGTTTCTGTATCAAGTGCACATAATTATGTTACATATCTAAGGTAGTAATACCCCTGCTGACCAGACCTGCTTCAGCAATAATTATATCAATTTTATTAATTATGCTCCTGACCCACAACACTGCATCCAACAGGTGCCTCCAGCAGACTACAGCAAAGAGATCAGTGGGACCCGCACAGAGCAGCGTGTTAAGATATCAAGGATGAGGCACCGCATTGCCCAGCGTTTGAAGGACGCTCAGACTACTAATGCTATGTTAACCACGTTTAATGAGCTTGACATGGGGTAAGTTTACACAGCTTGATGATATTGAGTCACAGACAACATTTGTAAGAAACTTAGTGTTGACCACACATATTTGGTCTTACACATTTGAATGTACCACATAATACACTCCCACATGCAAAACAAGATTTTCCTAATAGATAGAGTATTTAATAACTCTGCCATGAATGGTGTTTCGCTTGTCAGTTATTCCTTTGTCAGTATGTAGTACACACTGAATGAGCTGAATAATTAGGACTGTCTTTGCTGAATATTCTATATCCCATTAACAGGGACTTTTTTCGCTATCTCCCTGTATCTGTTGTACTGATGTAAAAGGCAACTCACTTGAAAACAGGAAGAGAACAGATACTCATCCTTTGGAAACAACATTTTGTAAAGAAATTTAATTGTTCTGGAACCTCGTTTTTGGATTTTTTGCATTTGCAGGGAAAATATATTGCATAAGAAATAATATGGATTCTGAAATGTATGGAATGGTAGAATGTACTGTAGGGTTTGTGCATCTATACCTATTACGAGCCTGAATGCAATCCAACCCTATCTTTGTAGCTTGGGTTTGTCGTGCAATCCCCTTGTAAAATCATCTAGGCCTATTTCAGTGTGAAAATGAGAGATTGAAGATTATTACATGGCTTAATTCTTTACTTATTATTTATTTTTTCTTTAATGGTTTCCTGTATTTTAGCAACATCATGGAATTGCGGAAGAGTATCGGAGAACAGTTTATGAAGAAGCATGGAATCAAGTTGGGCTTCATGTCAGCATTTGTTAAGGCATCAGCATATGCTCTCACCCAGCAGCCAACGGTCAATGCTGTAATAGATGGTGGAGAGATTGTGTACAGGGATTATGTGGACATCTCAGTCGCAGTGGCCACCCCTAAGGTAATACTTTAACAGATTGTTAGTACATGGGAGGCTTTTAAGACTATATACACTAGGGAAGGTATACTGATTTATAATTTTTCATACTTCAAGATGGTTTGTTATGCAGGTAATAGAGATTCTTACATTGTATGATGACACATGATTATCTTTAATAGCTCAAATTTTTGCTATTAGAAAAGCATCACATTCCTCCCATGAAACATACCATCTATAACATAATACTTAAGACTTAATGTTTGGCCTTGTGTTGTGGTGCAGGGACTGGTGGTGCCAGTGATCCGCAGTGTTGAGGGCATGAACTACCTGGACGTCGAGAGGAGCATAATAGATCTAGGTGAGAAGGCTCGCACCGGCTCTCTGGCAGTGGAGGACATGGATGGTGGCACCTTCACTATCAGTAATGGTGGTGTGTTTGGCTCGCTCTTCGGCACACCCATCATCAACCCTCCACAGTCTGCTATCCTGGGCATGCATGGAATATTTGACCGTCCCATGGCTAAGAATGGCCAGGTGAGTCTACTGATATGTGGCAGGTTTTTTCTTCATTATTATTACTTTCTTATATATATATACTATATATATACTATATATATGTACTTTTTGTGATCGTTCAAGCAAATTCCTTTTTGCAATTTTTTTTTTGTGTCCTCATATATCTAGCCTCTCTTTTTCTTTTCAATGGTTGTGTATGTGTGTGTGTGTGTGTGTGTGTGTGTGTGTGTGTGTGTGTGTGTGTGTGTGTGCTTATCATTGTGTGTATATTTACCAGTGTTTACAAGGTGTTAACAGCCTTATTGTTTGGCAGGTTGTGATCCGGCCCATGATGTACATTGCCCTCACCTATGACCACAGACTCATTGATGGCAGGGAGGCTGTTACATTCTTGCGCAAGATCAAGCAAGCAGTGGAGGACCCAAGGATCATGCTATGTGGACTTTAATTTCATACATTATAGCTTCAGTAAAAGTGAACAAAAGGATACAATTACTTGGGGAATCTTGACATCAGCATTCATTTTACGTATTTATTTTTTTGCGCTATGTTGAACGCAAAGAAAAGTGCTGCTAGTAATTGTGGCTTACTTTTTTTTTTGTAATACTGTTCTTAATTACTTAGTACAATATTGATATTTTACATTGTGATTGTACAATTACTGAGGTAAATGATGCTTGCTTTAATAGGACTTATATATTGAGAGTTTTAGTAGAAAATCATATTCATTGTTTTCATGATATTTGTTGCTGAATTCTTATAAAGACAGGCTGAAGTCCCTTGTTTGTAGAACTAATTGTACATCTTGTACATACTTGTAATATATGCCTGTATATCCTAATTGTTGTGAGTAGTACATGGAATACCACTTTTATTTTCCTATTGCAATTCTTTTTATGAAAGCTTTTATCAAATCTGAAATCTAAGTGATGAATCATCATGGATAGTACTTACATAAAATACTGGTATAAATGCATGATAGACTCAAAGTTACATATATTGATCACTAAATTCTATTTGAAAATTATTCCATATCTATTTGTAAACTGTTTAATCTATATACCTGGCTTACCCCCCAGTCCCCATTGGCTCGACGGACCTAACATGCAGTGTTTTTGAAAGGGATGTACTTTTCTCCTCTGGGGCGAAGTGAGGGGAGTGTAAATGTATCTGTGTGTATATGCGTGCCTTGTCTTGGCTATCCCCCTGTAGGGGATAAGAGCCTGGTATATTGATAGATAGATATACCTGGCTTATATTCCCATTAGATTTGGCTAACCAAGATGAGGTATATAGGGTTCAGGGAGACTTTACTCTCCCTTTCCCATCTGTATCCTGTCTTTTCATAGGAGGTAATACAGAGGAGGAGCTTCCTAGATGCCTCGTTTTGTCCCTTTTTGTTGCCTTTTGCAAGCCACAGGAAATGCAGTGGTAGTGTACTTACAACCCTTAACACAGTGGTTAAATCTTTCTTTAGACCGTCATTTAGTAAAGCCAACAGGATATGTGTTCATCAGTCTTGTGGCGGAATATAGTTGACTACATTAGTTTGCAAGTTTATGTAGACCACTTGCAGCCAACATAATTATAACACAGGCAGTGCTGTGTTGTACTGAATGGTGTACTATACATTAAGGTGAAGATCGATACCACAAGTCAGTGCATCACTAGCAATGCCTGTGCTGTCCTTATGATTATATTAATTCACCATTAGGAAGGAAAGAAATGCTTCTGGACTTGAGACACCAACACCAGTTTATGCTATACTGTTACAACCTTTTCACCATAATCTATTTGTGACCTGGTTATTCACACCAGCCAGGCTCATATAACTTCACTCTCTTCCTGTCTGTATATCAGTAATTGTGTGAACTTTTTGAAAGGGTAATGGAGAGTTTGTTTTTGGGTGTACTGAATATAATTTGGGAGAAGCTGAGGATTTGATGAATACATGGGATCTGTTGTTATTCATTCTGCGCATGAATATAATTTTTGTTTTTAATTTACAACTAATAAGTCAAAATTTTAGTGAGGAAAAAAATTTATATAATTAGTTCGTATTATAGAGATATATCTATTAAGTAGCATCATTTAAACTCAAAACCAGAAGCAGCAGCTAATTGTTTCTGAAAAGTTTGTAAAGTATGAAAGTGTCATCACGCTTACCCAAGCTTATAACTGAATAATGTCAAGGTTAGTGGGGAAACCTAGTCATTATAACCACTTTCAAAGTCTCCATACATTCTTGTATGTAGTAGCTTTGCTCACTTATGGTGGCGACTCGCTATGCTGTAATGTTTTTAGCATCCACCCAGCACAGACCTGGATCACTGAGGTTCTTCTGGACCTCTTCATTCATTGTTTTCACAGGTACTGTACATACCTCTAAAAACATAATTACACTCAAATCTCTAACTCTCTTCACTGAATCACTTTGTGTCCTTTCAACATTCCCCAAACACTTCTGTCTACCTCTTCTCATCCCAGTGATTTAGGAATACGTAGTTAACAAAACCTCAGTATCAATAGTAGCATCACATATCAATAGTCAAGGAAGCACCAGGCCCATCACATCATATTACCCAATAGTGTAAAAAAAAACAATAGCTTTACAATACTGTACATGCTGGAAACATTATCACTAATACCTGAAAATGATGTAGTGATCAAGTGTTTATTCACTGGACCCTTCTAGGACAAGATAATAATACTGCAGTACAATAATGCGAGAGCAAGGATTTTAATTACCATCGTTCAAACGGTTTATAGCCAGTTTGATGTTTGATACAATAATTAGTTGAGTTTGAACCAAGGACAGACAGATGATCTTGGTTAAACTTACTTGCCGCGTGAGGTAGGCTGGAAGGGATCGAGGTGCTTGCTTCACATTATTACTCGTAGGTAAGGAAGCAGTTTGTTTCGCCACACACACGTTATCAGAAAGACGATACATGTGAATACATTTTTGTAAGCTTTTAGTGTGAAAGTATTGCACAAAACACCATCGATATTTTTATTTTTGAATAAAGTCCAGTTGCAAAGAAAACTGGGTATATGAACCTTGTCTCAATGTGTTACCATATATTTCTGAAAAAAGATGGAAAAGTTGATAACATTATCTGTGATGTAAAATTACACACATACCGTACATCATATTATTAAACAATCAGATGTTATCATAACTTGTAGAGAATGGAATGAATGAAGAAACAGACGTAAAAATCAAGAATGAATGGAAAATCTAATTAAGGGAACTCATTGGTAAAAGCAAGAAAAAACATTCCGATATGATAATGAGATCACAGAATAAATATTGCTAATATTGGTAGCTACAGGCAGTGGGGATTACTAGTAAGCTGTTATATATGAACAAGCAACAAGAAAGTCGACAAGTATTAATGCAGAATTCATGTTGTTATATAAATACATAGACGAGGAATACAAACGAACACGTATTATTCTAGAAGCCGGCTCATAAAAAATAATTCGGATGACAGCAGCTGCAGGAAATGAGAAAGTGAGGAGGTGTAGAAGAAAACAAGATTACTAATCTATCATGATAAATTACATTTAGAAATTAACTGCCTAAGTAAATAGCACTAATAACCAGCTACGTATGCCATTCAGGCCCAGTACACACATGAAAAAAAGGAGAATAATATTTTATATTTTTTCTGTAAGTGTTTTATTGTACATAATACGTCTACTCTTTTCTTACCCTAAAATGTGAGCAGTGACCATACACTCTCCTGGCAGACGTATATGAAAATAAACTAAAGTGGGGGTCGCAAGGAGCCATAAAGAGAAAGTACACAGGTAGCCTCTCTCTCTCTCTCTCTCTCTCTCTCTCTCTCTCTCTCTCTCTCTCTCTCTCTCTCTCTCTCTCTCTCTCTCTTTGTGTCTGTCTTTCAAAACGGAAAAGGATATACGTCCGCTGTTTTAAAGGATATGTTTAATGGTTTAATGTGTCCTATGCGTAAAGAGTGACACCACGATACTCCTACAGTAATCCTACAGCAAGTTGATTTATTATGCGAACTTTTCTTCTTATGATTAACTGTAACATCAATTTATTCATACATGACGCAGTACGGTCACTGCCTTGCTCTCGCCATGTTGGTCCCGCCCTCCACCCGGTAAGTGGCTGAGACCAAAGGGTGGACAGGTGAGTTTCTGAAAATAACAAAAGCAACCCCCACTACTTGACCTCCAGCGGCTGGCACGAGGCCCGATCTCTCTCTCTCTCTCTCTCTCTCTCTCTCTCTCTCTCTCTCTCTCTCTCTCTCTCTCTCTCTCTCTCTCTCTCTCTCTCTCTCTGGTGGTCTCCCTAAGGGCTCAGTTCTCGGACCAATACTATTCATAAATTACATAAATAACATCGATGTTGAACTTCATTTTCAAATAAAATTCGCAGACGATACGCAAATCGGAAACTCGGTAATTTCAGACCATGACACACAAAAGCCTTCAGCAACACTTACACAAAATCTTAGCTTGGTCTGACAAATACCATATTCTTCAAGTGGGAACAAGAAACCCAAAATATGAGTATGATATTTCTGACGTAAAATTTGACAGTGTATAACGTTTCAAGGATGTTAGTGTTACGATTGCGTCAAATTATAAGTTCTCACACCCATGCAAAGACGCTGCGGATAAAGTTAAAGCATGTTCGGCTTTAAAAACTAGAATTTCACCTCCAAAAATAGACGTAATTCTACCCACGCTTAATTTTCATTCATATATATCACCTTTTGATTTTCAATACTTTAAGAGCCACTTTCTATACAAGCACGAAGCATATGAACACTATAGTTACTGCTACACATTGTAGTGTTTGTGTACAATGTTATAACACAGGTAACGCTACCTGGTGACCTACGAGGGCAGGATGCAACGCACAAGTTTAGCTATCATTTTACTGCAAGTGTTAATACAAAGCTGATTTAGGAAGCACATTATATGTTCTCAAGCAGTGTATTTATGTTTGATTATCATTAAGTCTAACATTATCTTTCAATTAGCTTGGTTTGGCTGAAAAACTATCTACTCTCAGTATCGTCTGCTTACTCCTAAATCGGACCTACGTATCAGGCGGGGATGCCCGAGACTAGCTAGCTCTTGTCATAGCAACACAACGCATTCCTACTGTATTGTGTGCCACATGAACTCAAATGCTGTAAAAGAAACAAAGTCCTATTGTAAAACAACAATTCAATTCCGGGGCTCATATTCTGGTATTGCATCCGGCGTGAGATAGTGAGGTGAAGGAGCGGCCCTGAGTCATGTGGACCGGAACCCATTACGACTCGTGGGTGATGGGAGAGACTCTTGGAAGGGGTTTATAATTTTAGCGCAAGCCACATGTGTATGCGAGTTTCACAGCGGCAGCCGTACAGCTAACACAGGCAGTCCAACCCTCCCTTGAGCCTCCCGCCGCCCACCACCTCACACCGCGCACGCGCACAACAATTCATTTTACATTCTTCTTCATTTATATTTATTTTACTGAGTGTTATTATTTTTATATGTTACAAGATATATTGTGAAATATTTCCCATCGATAAAGCTATATAAATCTTGTTAAAATACACAAATAGTCCAACATGAAGTTCAGGAAGGGTGATAACACGTACAAGGAGTTGCTAGAACGCAGCGTGGCGCACTGTCGCCAGTCTGACAAAATGGCTTCGAGGGAGCATACGATCACGTTCACTGAGGACCAAGTCGAGGAATTGTGTGAAACATTCAACACGGTGAGTACTTTATTCTATGCAGTTTTATCTATGAACCACTGCTCTTTGTGAATCCCCTTGATGCCCTGCAATGACAGTCGTATTGTCAGTGGTGTACGGTGGGACAGGAGGTAACGTTGGAGCAGAGGCCCTGGGCGAGGTTCTCTTTCCATTTGAATTGAAGCAGGTGTGATAAGGCCGATAACACAGCCGGCAGAGTGTGTTGTAGAAAAACACTACCTTACCCCTGCTCGATGCAACTCATACCAGGAGGTGGAAGCTTAAACCTAATTAAACAACCCTAGTAGGTTGTGCTGGAACACTGGAACATGGGCAGGAACGAGCTGGACTTGTCTCTTCTGGAATATAGCCAAACCCAGAGACACTGTTGACGTGACATCCCGTCCTCACCCCTTCACACGCACACTTTCATTCATGCTCACGCCCCACAAGGCTCTGAAGCTGACCACGGCATCACGCACGCCGCCCTCCCCTGAGAACGCCGGGAGGCAGGGAGGGAACAGTGTCTGGAGGGAAGGGAAGGGCGGCTCGTAGCATCCAGTTAAACAGACCGGCGTAACAGCATCACAACATCAGGGAGCTTGGTGAGGGAAGGGCTCAATAGTCTCGTCTGCTGTGAGGTGCCGGGTGGGAGGGAGGGAAAAAAAAGGAAGGGAGGGAGGGACCGTGCATTTCCTCAGCGGCATTATCAGTGTGTGTGTGTGTGTGTAGAGGGAATAAACTTCTGTTACTGTTTGGATTTCATGGAGGTTTTTCCAGCTATGACGAAATGTTACTATTGATGAGGATTATATCTCCTGTACTTATTATAATGTTACGCAAGGCTCTTTCTCTCTCTCTCTCTCTCTCTCTCTCTCTCTCTCTCTCTCTCTCTCTCTCTCTCTCTCTCTCTCTCATATAGGGGATGGTAATGACTCCACGTAATCTTTCATGCGGCATAAACATCAAGTTGTGTGTGTTTGCTGGTGTACACGTTGTTAGCCAATGTTTTCATATTTCAGTTCGTTATTGACGTTTCTCTCTCTCTCTCTCTCTCTCTCTCTCTCTCTCTCTCTCTCTCTCTCTCTCTCTCTCTCTCTCTCTCTCTCTCTCTCTCTCTTCTTCCATTGAGTGGCTTGTTAATTCACCAACGTGGTAATAGTTTAGGTATGTTGCCAAATTTGGTAGGTGTGGGATTTTAATTCACACACACACACACACACACACACACACACACACACACACACACACACACACACATTAAACTTATCAATATTTGCCAGATGCTTTGCCTCAATGGCAGGGTAATATTAAAAAATGAATCACCGTTTTCCTTCCATTGAAAATACAGTGAGTGGGTTATTATTCTCTCTCTCTCTCTCTCTCTCTCTCTCTCTCTCTCTCTCTCTCTCTCTCTCTCTCTCTCTCTCTCTCTCTCTCTCTCTCTCTCTCTCTCTCTCGCAGGTGACGGGAAGGGATCTCAAGGGACACGCCCAACTTAACTTCAGTGGGGGGCGGGGTTTCACTTATCTGTTTATGCAGGTGTGTGTGTGTGTGTGTGTGTGTGTGTGTGTGTGTGTGTGTGTGTGTGTGTGTGTTTGCTCCGTGATCCGAAGGCAAACTAAACGTTGCAATTAAAACTTTCTCTTCAAATAGGAAACAATTGCGGCTTTACTTTCTCTGGTGATATACAGACACCAAGGGTCAGGAATGTCTCTCTCTCTCTCTCTCTCTCTCTCTCTCTCTCTCTCTCTCTCTCTCTCTCTCTCTCTCTCTCTCTCTCTCTCTCTCTCCGTGTGTGTGTGTGTGTGTGTGGAAGGATGAAGAAGGGGAGTAATCTGTTTCTTAGAACTCCTGATAAGTCTTTCTCGTGTCGATAACAGTGGTGCCACATTTCTTATCAGCACACAGGACAGATTTTGGGTTCACGCTCACCCTTCTGTTGACTGATGCCAGGAATGTGCTGGTAATCATGAGTAGTGCATATTACTCGTGTGTAATTAATTAAATGCACTTCAGGTGTGTGTATTAGATAACTGGATGTGTGTAATGAATTTTTTTTTTTTTTTTTTTTTAAGTTTAACCTTGTATATTATCTGTATAGTGACGTATGGATATGTTTGATGTGTATAATGGTTTGTATGCACTATTGTTATACTCGTGAATGCAACAGAGCTATTTGTCATCACCTTCCACCCCTTTTTCCCCTTTCTCTATTTCCTCCCGTGTTTGCCTGCCTCACGATGACCCACATACTTCATTCCTCAATAAGGCCACGTTGAGGAATGACAACCCTCCTTATCTTCACTTGCTCGACCTGGCAGACCCTCGCCTTATCTGAGCCCGATTGAAAGCCGTTGTGGGCGTGCATGGACAGATGACCACGTCTCACCTCCCCCCTTCCTCCCCTACCCTACTCTCTGGCTTGAGTGTTGCACGTGGGACCGCGGGGAGTGACTGGGGGAGGTGAGGCGGTGTGTGTGTGTGTGTGTGTGTGTGTGTGTGTGTGTGTGTGTGTGTGTGTGTGTGTGTAAGGGTGAGTCATCGTGAAAGGTTGGTGTTGGTAGGTCCCTCTCTTCTCCCTCCCACTGTTAGGCGGACGCTGAGTTGGGGAAATAAAGGGCTTCCGGGGCCTCGGGGCAGGTGTGGAGCAGCCTCGACCTACAGACCTGTCAAGGTTAAAAACAAAAAGAGTATTGTGACGTAACTGTCTTAGTGTAGCGCTGGAAAGAGGGTATTGACACCTATGTATGTAGTGATGTGTGTGTGTGTGTGTGTGTGTGTGTGTGTGTGTGTGTGTGTATGTGTGTGTGTGTGTTTGTCTCGTATAACTATGATACATTATTCCTTTTCACTTTAGCTAATACGGTCCTTGAATTTAAAGTATGATAGATTACATGTTTTATTCTGTTACTTAATTAAAACTCGCTTGTCAGTTAGTTTTGTCAATTATTCATGGTTTTCTGTTTACTTAGCAGCCAGACAGACAGACAGCCAGCGGGGCCGCCTATAACATCGATTGGCCTTAGCAATCCTGTTGCGTTGGGCGGGGGGTGGGGGGGATCAAGGGGTGATGGGAGGGAGAGGGGGACTGACGAGGGTGTGAAGGTCGTGGTCCCCCGCGTCGTAGCTCCTCGTGGGGTTAATGGGCGGGGTATAGATGGGTGCGGAGGGAACGGCCTTGGCGGGGCGGGGCTGGGCTAGCGCTGTGTCCACCAAGCATGTCCTGACGCCAGGCTAGGGTAGGGACAGGTAGGTGCTTACGGATGAAGGTGTACAGGTGGGAGGGAGGCGGGAAGGTGGGAAGGAGGCGGGGTGGGGGGAAGGGAGGCGGAGTAGTGGTGGCGTCTGGGGTGTCTCTGGTTGTACTGGAGTGTTTGTTGGTGGTTGTTGTGATGCACGAGACTACCACTCCTCCACTTCACTCCTACCCCCACACGCATTCCCATACCCTCCCTCCCTCCCTCCGTCCCTCTCTCCCTCCGTCCCTCCCTGCCTGCCTGCCTGTCAGCCACCGCCACACAACCACATGCCCCCATACCCTCACTCCTCCTCCTCTTCCTCTTCCTCTTCCTCTTCCTCTTTCTCTTTCTCTTTCTCTTTCTCTTTCTCTCTTTCCTCCTCCTCCTCCTCCTCCTCCTCCTCCTCCTCCTCCTCCTCCTCCTCCTCCTCCTCCTCCTCCTCCTCCTCCTTCTACACAGTTAATGTAGAGTAGTTATATCAAGCAGCCTTCGCAGGGACCCTAGAGTCTATTGCTGTTTGTGTTCCCTTGTATTCCTCCTCCTTTTCCTCTTCCTCTTCCTCTTCCTATTCCTATTCCTCTTCCTTCTCCTTGATTTTCCTCTTAACTTAAGCGCATTATTATAAAGACCTCTCCAGCCCCTCTCTCATTACCGTACTCATCCCTTCCTTCACCCAGCCAGTCTTTTATTTTATTTTGTGCCTCCTTCCCTCACTCCCCACCCCTCTCCTCCTCCCTTCCCTCCCTCCCCCCCCGCAAACCCGCAAAGGCCAGGTGCTGTTCATGTTGAGTCAGCTGCTGCTCCACACCACTCATGTTGCACGATCATATACCCGTATACAGAAATATACATGATCTTTTTTTTTTTCCTTCTCGCACATTTAGTCGCTATAAATAATACACAATAGTTTCGTGGATATATTTATACTTTTTTCCTCCTCCTCCTCCTCCTCCTCCTCCTCCTCCCACATGGTTTCAACACCCGCATGCATATTTTATACTTTTCCTCCTGCACATGTAGCCTGCATATTTACACAAGTTCAGTCTCTTTCCCTTCCCCTCCTCCCTCCTCCCGTTCCCTTGCCATCAATGCATATCCACGCGGCGCCCAGACAGGGACGCCCCAGACACGTGCAGGCAGCGTTGTAATCAATATATTGAAATCCTTGCAAACCGCGGAGTAGTGAGTGAGTGAGGATAGGAGGTAGCAGACTATAGGCGTTCAGTGTCCTTACGGTGACCACAGGCTGTTTAACGTCCTTACGGTGACCAAGTTGTTCCCGCACAGTGTACTCTTGTGATAAGTTATTCAATAGTGATTAAGGTTGTTGTTGGTTAAGTTAGTTATTAAAGTATTAGTTCATGTATGTGTTTTTTTAGTTTTCCGTCCGTGTTCGTTATTTTTTTCCTTCCAGTGAGGATTGAAAATTTGTGTTAACTCGTGATTCTGAAGAAAAACTGGGTTATTTATTTATTGATTTTTTTTATCTGTTTTGCGCTTTTATCTTCATCTAATTTTCCTGCTGATAATGATTTAGCCGGACTATGATAAGTAAGGATTTTGTTTTTCTCGCTTCATTGGACTTCCGGTAATGATAATGATAATGATAATAATAATAATAGTAATAATAATAATAATAACAATAACGAAAGCATGCAGTTTTTCCTCCCGTCTTAACTACTGGACTTTCTAGACGGAAGTGCCCGAAGCTCACACACACACACACACACACACACACACACACACACACACACACACACACACACACATATGCAGATCACCCCTTGCCAGCCCAGAGACTCGCCTGCAATGCTGATTACTGTGTGAAACCATGTGGGCAGGGAGGGGTGTAGGGATGATGAGGGGTGGGGAGGGTTTAGAGACGGTAGTGGCGAGGAAGAATCGATCCAGCCACCATAACGTCCTCCTCTTCTTCTTCCTCCTCCTCCTCCTCCTCCTCCTCCTCCTCCTCCTCCTCCTCCTCCTCCTCCTCCTCCTCCTCCTCCTCCTCCTCCTCCTCTTCTTCCTCTTCTTCCTTGTGGGGTGATTGCCCTGAACACAACCAATATTCCCTTCCCCAGACCCATTAGATTTAAGAGGCTGCCAACGGAAGGGGAGCGAAGAGGAAGATAAACAAAGGGAGGAAGAACAAGAGGATAAAAAAGGAGAAAGAGAAGGAAGTCTATGGACCCTTGATAATAAATGCAAAGAGGCTTCATACCTCCCCTTCCTCCCCCTCCCCCCCTTCTCTTTAAAAAGGGGAGGCAAGGTGTAGGTAGTAGTAATAGGAGTAGTAGTAGTAATAGTGGTGGTAGTAGTAGTAGTAGTAGAATAGCAGCGGTAATGTCGCCTGAGAAAGACTAACTCAAGGTCAAACGAGAGAGAGAGAGAGAGAGAGAGAGAGAGAGAGAGAGAGAGAGAGAGAGAGAGAGAGAGAGAGAGAGGGGTCAATCAGTCAACTGATCACAGTCAGTAAACAAATAAATAGCTAGTTGGGTGGAAACCTGTATGGCGGGTGTGTGTGTGTGTGTGTGTGTCTGTGGTTGTGTAGCTGTTTGTTTTACTAATAGTACTGCTTTTGCTACCCCCACCAAACACACACACACACACACACACACACACACACACACACACACACACACACACACACACACACACACACACACACACACACACACACACACACACACACACACACACACACACACACACACTTTTTCAGTGGATTCATGTACAGAAACATAATCAGTAGCATATCATCATATTTTTCTTCCTTGAAAATAATAAAAAAAAAAAACATTCCATCACATTTTATGAAGTTAAACCATTTATTACTTAGATAAAATGAACACAACTGATATAACACACACACACACACACACACACACACACACACACACACACACACACACACATACACATGGGTACATCTGTGACCTTTCTCTGCTCCTCCTTAAATAGGCGTTGAGGGAGTGTCTCTCTCTCTCTCTCTCTCTCTCTCTCTCTCTCTCTCTCTCTCTCTCTCTCTCTCTCTCTCTCTCTCTCTCTCTCTCTCTCTCTCTCTTTATTCTGCTGATGCAAGTGGTGTGACCTTGTCCACCACCACCACCATTCTCTCACAAACAGACCATACCGAGTACAATTGGAGGATGTTAGTGAAGATGTTGTTGATGATGGTGGTGGTGGTGGTGGTGGTGTGTGTTGTTGTTACAGTAATGGTGATGGTGATGATGGTGATGATGCTTGTTCAATTATTAATGGGGGATGATGGTGCTGCTCTAGCTATTTATGGTGTTGATTGTGTGGCCTGCTTGTGGTAGTAGTTGTAGTAGTAGTAGTAGTAGAAGTGGTGGAGAGTTTTATTCTATGTTATGTTAGGCTAGTTTTGTGAGATGTGGAAGCTGTCTGTAATGGAAGTAATTTGGAGGAATGATATTATACTGAGTGTGTGTGTGTGTGTGTGTGTGTGTGTGTGTGTGTGTGTGTGTGTGTGTGTGTGTGTGTGTGTGTGTGTGTGTGAGGGATGGGGTAGGTGCTCTTTCTTGTATGAAGCCACTTTCTTTCCTCTTCCTCCTTTCCTCCTCCTCCTCCTCCTCCTCTTCCTCCTCCTCCTCCTCCAGGCATTCACTCATGCATAACTTACAACCTGTGTGTTCATCGTCTTTGTTGTGCTTTCTTCTTTTCTTATATTTTTTTTCTATCTCTTCTAGTAGTAGTAGTAGTAGTAGTAGTAGTAGTAGTATTTGTTGTTGTTGTTGTTGTTTACTTTGCATTAATAATTGAAATAAATGAAAGTATATAAATCTGGTTTTATAACAAGTTTTGACCGGACGTGGACAAACAGGAATGAAATGAGAGAGAGAGAGAGAGAGAGAGAGAGAGAGATTGCAGGTAGGCTAGCAGGCATGCATG
>JAXIVD010000743.1:119990-122490 GCA_036785275.1 Cancer borealis | reverse complement strand
TCCTCCTCCTCTAAGTCACTAGGTAACATAATAGCTAAAGGAATTTTCATCGCTTTTTTTTATCTTTCTTTTCTAATAATAGTTGCATAAAAATAATCTTCGTAATTGATGGTTGAATTGAATTGGTTAAAGTTGAATTGGTATAATTAATGGGTTTTTTTTATTATTGTTGTTATTATAATGATTGTCTTGTTTTTTTATGATGAGTCTATCTTCACTAATTTATTCTAATCCACAGTGATAGAGTCGTACAATGATAATATTTACTAATTATATATATATTGTAGTAATTGTTTTGGTGTTAACTCATAATAAATATAGTAGTGTGTACAAATATATATTTTTTTAACCTGTAATTAATCTTTTTGTATATATATATTACTCAATCTCTTTCAATACTTCGTTATATTCAATATATTTAATCTATCTATTTATATAATTAAGTGTAATCTATAGTTAATTGATTATCTTATTATAGTTTAGTCTCTTAACATTACCATATATCATAACAAAACCAATATAATCCATACATTAATAATATATAAAAAACATTAATAAAGTTACTTATATATAATTGATTTTCATATTGTTACCATTTTGCCAACCTAGCTTTTCATCCTTTCAAACCCATCTATCACAACAAAAACAACACCACAAAACACAATAAATAAAACCATACATAAATAAACAATAAAAAAAACCTTAATAAAGTTACCTATATATAATTGATTATCATTTTGTTATTGTTTTGCCAAGCTAACTTTTCATCCTTTAGAGGCCACGCGGTGATTGGCTAACACGTGGCTGTGACGTCATACATCATCATGGCGGGAGCAGACACACAGGCCGCTGCAGATCCCACCATGTTTTTCATTTCCCTAGTCGTCGGAGCCACTGTGATCGTTTTAATATGGCTGATAAGACGCACTAAGGATAACAGCGACGATAAGGCAGATAAAAATGGTAAGTATAAGGTTAGAATAGATCAAAACCTTAGTGTTATGGGTGTGAGCGAAATATTTGGCGGTAAATTTTCCCTGCATTTCCGCCTTCCGTAAATCTTGATCTTGTGTACCTCGCTGTCCTTACCGCCTTTTAACCCTTAGACCTAATACAACACCCTTTCACCCTTAAATACACCCTTAAACACCATATATAAGGGTTTAAATACAATTATTACCATTATTTCCCTTTTTTCCCGGAAGCACCACGAGTGAATTGAATATTTTCCTAATGATGGCCCGCATTTTTTCCCTTTTCCTCCTTTTTTTCCCCCTTTCCTAGCTACCTTAAGGGCTTTAGGGTGTGTTAAGGCTAGCATGGCCCTTCTCTCACCCTTAGTTAGCCCAGGGTGAGTATGGGTAAGGGGTGAAAGGGTGAATATAGGGTGAATTAATGTAGGTGTTGACATGTGGGGTTGTACGGAAATGATTTGTTGATTAAGTCTGATTCATCGTTACTCACCCTTCCCTTGACCCTTACACACCCTTCCTTCACCCTTATTCATCCTTACACAGCCTTATTCACCCTCCTACACCCTTCCTTCACCCTTATTCATCCTTACACAGCCTTATTCACCCTTCCTTCACCCAAACACATCCCTCCTACACCCTTATATATCCCTCCTACACCCTTGCACACCCTCCTAGACCCTAACACACCCTCCTTCACCCTTATTCACCCTCCCTCACCCCTCCTCTTCACTTTCTCATCCTTCTACACCCTTCCTTTTAACTTTCTCACCCTCCCTCACCCTTATACACCCTCCCTCATCCTTCTCCCTACACCTGTTGTCTCCTAATCACCCTAATTATGACCTAAATTGCTTTGTTTTTCTTTGTGTGGTGATTTAAGGGAAGATAATGACTAGGTGTGGTGAGATGTCTTTGTGGTGAATGTGTGTGGTGAGGTTAGTGCCTGCTAGGGTGTGGTGATGAGTCAGTGTGGTTAAGTGTGGTGAGGTTAGTGTCTGCTAGGGTTTGGTGATGAGTCAGTGTGGTGAGTGTGATGAGTATGATGAGTGATGAGTCTTTGTGGTGACGTGTGGGTGTAGTGATGAGTCTTTGTGGTGACTATGATGAGTGTGTGATGATTGTGGTGACGTGTGGGTGTGGTGATGAGTGTGTGGTGAGTGTGTGGTGACGTGTGGGTGTGGTGATGAGTCTTTGTGATGAGTAAAATGAAATAATAACAATTTAAACAAACTCAAAACATATATATTAAAAAAAAAGTTTATTCAAAATTATTTACGTAATTTTTTTATATATATTATTATTATTATTATTATTATTATTTTTTTTTTTTTTTTACGTGTCCTAAATTAATGTTTGGAATTAATTATATATATTAATTTTTTTAACAGGTAATTATGATTGTAAAATAATGTTATATAAGTATTTAGTGAATTAATTGGATAAATATTAAAGTAGAAATATATTTTAGAAAGGAGAGAGAGAGAGAGAGAGAGAGAGAGAGAGAGAGAGAGAATTTCATCATCATA
>JAXIVD010000743.1:99990-114990 GCA_036785275.1 Cancer borealis | reverse complement strand
CAATTCTTGTGGATATCAAACACCGTATTGGCCACACAACTTAAGTGTTAAATGTTGTACTGGAGCCGAGTTGCCTTCGTGTTAGGACCAAACGGCATTCGTGTAGGCCGTGTGGGTACCGTGTGGAATTCGTACACAGTTCATAAAGGAAATTTTTAGAGTTTTCCGCCGAATTACACGGTGCTCACACGAATACACCCGATTTCCACACGAACCGAGTACAAAGCAAGCACGGTGCCCACACGGCCTACATGAATCAGGCCCAGTTCGTGGAGCTCACATAATTTTTTACTGCATGCACTAACTTTTCAGGCGCGACGGCCTAACCGCCGGTGTCAACATGGTTAGGTACGAAGGCCACGCGATGTTTGCCGAATGTTGCCGTGTCACTACCGTGTACACGTGGTGGGAGGGTGATTCATGTTGATTTGGCGATGTGTGTGGCATGTTTAAGGGCCTCAGCAAACTTAGAATGGAGAGAGCGCTGGTGTGTGTGTGTGTGTGTGTGTTTTTGTGTGTATGTGTGTGTTTGTGTGTACGTGTGTTGTATGTGTTATGTGTGTGTGTGTGTGTGTGTGTGTGGGTTTTAATTCTTTATTCTTACTGTGTTTTTTGGGGAGTGTTAAATTTCCTGTTTTTTTTAAATTATTATTATTATTTATTTTCTTCAATGTTTATTATTATTATTATTATTATTATTATTATTATTATTATTATTATTATTATTATTATTATTATCGAACGCTTTTTTCAGAGAGTCAAACGAGGCCACGGGGGGAAAAAAAAAAAAAAAAAAAAAAAAAGGTCACTCATTCCTTGGTGTTTGTTTGTACGCGTGTTTGTTTTTTAACCTGACCTTACGTGACCTGGGTTTGAATTTACCTTTTGGCCGGAGGGAGAGAGGGAAAGGAGAGGGAAGAAGAGGAGAGAGAGAGAAAAAAGGAGGAAGGGAGAGAAGAGGGAAAGGAGAGAAAAGGAGATGGAGAGGGAGGGAAAGAAGAGGAGAGAAAAGGAGAGAGACAGAGGGAAGAGGGAGAGGGAGAGAGAGGAGGGGCATTGGGGGGGGAGGTCAGATGTCAAAGGTGTTTAAATAGACCTTAACCAAATTTCTTAAAGCATGTCGCACACATTGCCAAATCAACACGAATTTGAGGCCGCAAGGCACTTGTTTGGCCCACACACGAATGAAACAGGTACCAGCACGACGGCAACACGAACCCCCTACGAATGTTGTACGGAAAGGAAGAATAACAGGAAGCGAAAATTTCCCAGATTTTAACGATCATTTTTCGAAATCTTTCAACGTGAATCCAATACAGTACAAGCACGAAATACTCGGCGCCTGTACGAAGGTTACACGGCATCCACACGAACTCCAAACAACGCTCCCACGGACTTGACCTAGTCGAATAATTTTGCGCACGGTTTTCACTTAAATCTTTGTCATACCGTACAAACCGTGTGCGCGCCTTACTCACCTCTCGCTCAATTCTTGTGGATATCGAACACCGTATTGGCCACACAACTTAAGTGTTAAATGTTGTACTGGAGCCGAGTTGCCTTCGTGTTAGGACCAAACGGCATTCGTGTAGGCCGTGTGGCTACCGTGTGGAATTCGTACACAGTTCATAACGGAAATTTTTAGAGTTTTCCGCCGAATTACACGGTGCTCACACGAATACACCCGATTTCCACACGAACCGAGTACAAAGCAAGCACGGTGCCCACACGGCCTACATGAATCAGGCCCAGTTCGTGGAGCTCACATAATTTTTTACTGCATGCACTAACTTTTCAGGTGCGACGGCCTAACCGCCGGTGTCAACATGGTTAGGTACGAAGGCCACGCGATGTTTGCCGAATGTTGCCGTGTCACTACCGTGTACACGTGGTGGGAGGGTGATTCATGTTGATTTGGTGATGTATGTGGCATGTTTAAGGGCCTCGGCAAACCTAGAATGGAGAGAGCGCTGGTGTGTGTGTGTGTGTGTGTGTGTGTGTGGCAGTGTAACACATTGGACTCTGCTTAATGAACATTGTCACCCATTGTCACCCTTTTCTGTTAATGATGATGAGTCTGGTCAGGATGTAATGAGCTTTATAATGATGGTGATGGTGATGGTAGTGGTGTTACTCATGGTAGTGGTGGTGGTGGTGGTAGTGAGTAGTCAGGTTTGGTCCCCTTTACCTATCCCTTGAGTGGTCCTTGAGTGGTCCCATCATTAAGCAGAGTTCATTGTGTTTCCTGCAGTTGGCAGCGGCCGTCGCTTTGACCCTGGAGGAGGCAGAGGCAGGGAGGAGGAGGGGGAGGGGTGCTTCCCCTTGCCATTACTCAACACCACCGCCGCCACCGCCACCAGCAGCAGCAGCAGCAGCAGCAGCAGCGTGAGTGGTGTGGATGAGGTAGACTCGTCCTCAATGAGTGGCAGCAGTCACCCGGCCGCCAGTGCCTCCCCGTCAGACACAGAGGAGGGAGGGGGGGGCGAGGGTGCCGGCACTAAGATGTCACGCCGCCAACGCAAGAATAAGAACAAAACCAAGCCCAAGCCCAAGGCCAAGAAGATGAAGGGTGAACACAGCAGCGGCAGCAGCAGCAGCGTGGTGCAGGGCAGCACCCGAGCCTTGTTTGATCGGCTTGGTAAGAGTGAGAGTGAGGTGTACAGCCTGGTGTTGCCCCTGTGTTGTGGTGTTGAGGACAGGGTGTTGAACGGCTACCCCTTCCACGGTGCAGGGGGCACACACCTCTTCAGGGCCTCAGGCTATACCACCCTGGCCACCGTGCTGGCGGGGGCCGGGGCCCTGGCCATGCTCAGGGTGGAGGGGGGGGAGTCATCACCAGGGTGTGGTGGTGGTGGTGATGGTGATGACAACACCTCAGACTACTCAGAGCCAGACTCCCTGCTGGACCACACCACCAGTGACTGTTGTCCTGATGACAATGACAGTCAGGACACATCCTCAGGCGTCAGTTCAGACAGCAAGGAGGGTGAGGGTGAGGCCCAGGAGTGGTGTGGGTGTGGTGTGGCGGGTATGGAGGCTGTGGTGCGGCGCGTTGAGAAGTGTGAGCGTTGCCGGCAAGCCTTCAGCCTGGGTGACAATGGGCGGCGGGTGTGCCAGTACCACCCGCGGCGGGTGGGTATGAGGCAGGACGGCCAGCTCAGGTACCAGTGCTGCCACAAGCTGAAGGGCGTGGCAGGCTGCACCACGGCACCCATGCATGTATACCACAACCTGCGCCGCGGCCTTAACGGGCCCCTGGAGGGGTTCGTGGTCCCTGGGCCGGGCCCGGCGGGGGTGGTGGGCCTGGACTGTGAGATGGTGTACACGGCAGAGGGGTTTGAGGTTGCCCGGGTGACGGTGGTGGGTGTGCGCGGGCGGGTGATGGTGGACACCTACGTGAGGCCCAAGGGCTGGGTGTTTGACTACAACACTCAGTTCTCCGGCATCACGGCGGCACACATGGCCTGCGCCCTCACCCTGGGGGAGGCAAGGGACAGGGTGCTGCGGCACGTGACGGCCTGCACGGTAGTGGTGGGACACAGCCTGGAGGGTGACCTGGCCGTGCTGGGCCTCAGACACGACAAGGTGGTGGACACCGCACTGCTCTTCAAGGCACCACCACCACCACCACACACCACCACCACACACGCACCAGCACCACCGCCACCACCACACAAACAGTCACTCAAGAGCCTGGCCAAGAAGCACCTGGGGCGGGACATCCAGTGTGGCAGCGGTGGTCATGACAGTGTGGAGGACGCCACAGTGGTGCTGGACCTGCTGCTCAACCACCTCATTGAATCTCACAAAGGGTTCAAAGTTGCACCTCTGCCTCACGCACTCAAGTACATGTAGGGCAAGGCTGTGTGCGTGCGTGTGTGTATGTTTTTTATTGTTTTAATGTTGTGATACAGTGACGGCGCAGTGTGTGCGCGTGCATGTGCGTTGAGTGTGATAACATTGTGTTGTGCCTTAGTGTGTTGGTGGTTGTACACGGAACACACGCACACACTCACTCATACCTACACAACACTTGCTCAAACCTCACGCACAGTGTTGCACAAACTGGGGCGTGTACGTGTGTGTGCGCGCATGTGTGTATGTGTCATGGCAGTGATGAGGAGGATCTGGATAATGTTAAGTAAATTATTTCAACCAAAGTGTGTGTGTGTGTGTGTGTGTGTGTGTGTGCGTATATGTGTGACCGTGTGCGTGTGTTGCTTGCTTGTGTAATTTATTTTTTTTACGCTTATTAAGTAACTGGTGGCAGCTTCTGTAGTGTTTGATAAGGTAAACAAACAGTAAACAAACAATAAACAAACAGTGAACAAACACGTCCTGAAGAGGTTGTGAAGGACAGGTAGTCTTTATAATAGTTAGGAAGGTGAAGGGAAGGTTAGGGTGGGTAAGGTAAGGTTAGGAAGGGAGGGAGAGAGATTGTATTGAGGAAAGGAGGGAAGGAGAGAGAAGTATTTAGGAAGGGAAGGAAGGGAGGAAAGGAAAGAGACTGTATTAGGGAAGGGAGGAAAAAGTAGAAGTGTATTGAGGAAGGAAGGAAGGGAGGAAGGGAAGAGTAGGTAAGGAAGGAAGGTAAGGAAGGGAGGGAGGGAGGGAGGAAGAATAGGTAATGAGCTGTATTATATAAAGGTAAACATTGCATTGTATTGTCACTTATATAAACAAAAAAAACAAAAACAAAAATGCATTCCAATCTGGTATTAACAGAATCAAACACTTAATGAACTCAACACTTAAATTAACACTTAACACTTTATAGAAAAGATTCATAAAGGATGTGATTCTCTCTCTCTAAAAAGAAATATAGATCTCGTGTCGTTTATAGTGAGTCGGAATAACTTTTAAGTCTTTCGTCTCGGTGATATTTTAATACTTCAGTTTGATGTGCGTATGCGTGTGTGTGTGGGTGAAGGGGGGTAAGGTGAGGCAAGTATTGCATTTCTTAGACTAGATCGCGTTAAGGGAGTGTACGTAAGTCTGTGTGCGCGCGCGTGTGTGTGTGTGATAAAACTGAACCTTTTCCTAGCTCAGCATTCGCCAATTTTTATATTTTTATACGTATTTACCTTGCATCCTTTTTATTTATGTGTTGTATGTATGTACGTATGTGTGTGTGTACGCGTGTGCCTGTGTGTGTGCGCGCCTGTGTGTACATAGTTGGAGGGGCAGGGCAGCTCGCTGATGGAGGTAAACTTTTAATAAAGGAAAATTTTTTAGTGAAGTTTTCCAAGAGTCAAATGTGTAGTGTTAAGTTAGGTTAAGGTTAGGTTTAGGGTGAGGTGAGGTTAGGTTAGGGTGAGGTTTTTTATATATACTGCCTCCTCTTGGTCACATTTGTTTAATACGTAATAGTAATAATAGTAGTAATAGTAATAATAATAATAGTACAATGAACTCTTATTAATGCAGCTTAAATAAAAAAATAAACAACAAAATAATAATAGTAATAATAATAATAAATTGGTTTTAATCTATTCATGGTTAGAATTTTTGTATACTTTTCGTCGCTAGGCATAATACTAGTAATATATATTTTTTTCGGTCCAGGGAAAGTTTAACCAAAAATAAATAATAATAATGAATAAAATAAATAAATACGGTTACCATTGATAATATTAATGCACTAGACGAGAGTACAAGGGTTATTTGAAGTGACAAGAGGAGGAGGAGGAGGAGGAAGAAGACTTTTAATGATAAACTTGAAAGGACAGTATTTGAAAAGCAGTATTTTTTTTTATTTTAATTTTTTTTATTTCATTTTTTTCATCATTATTTTTTTTTTTTTGTGAAAGATGTTAAGTCAAGGATTCATAGTTATTTGATATTAAACTAAACTAAATGAATGATGATGATGATGATGATAGCGGAAGTGATTTTTATTATTTTATATTACGGATTTTTACGAGCAAACAAAATTATTCTTTCTATACATTGATTGTGTTTAAATATTTTTGAGTTTCATGAATATATGTAAAAAAAAAAAATTATTTAGACGGATAAATTAATGTTTTTTTAATTTTATTATTGTTTATTATTATTTTTGTTTATTTTACGAAAACTTGTAAAATTATTCTTTATATGTATAACTATTTTTCTTTTTTGTCATTTTATATATTTTTTTGGTATTATATAAATGCATCAAAATTATTCTTCACAAGTGTAACATAACATTTTTTTAACATGTATTATTTTTATTTTTATTTTACGAACACAAACAAAATTATTTCTTCGTGTAAAACTTAAACATTTTTCTTTGAGTTCAGTTATGTTTTTTTTTTTTATCACATTTACTTATTTTTTTATCATTTTACAAACACACATAAATAAAAACAAGTCAATTCCTTCTACGTAGAACTAATATTTCTTACAAACCAAATATTCACCTTTTCCTTCAATCTTAATTAAAGCTTTGTAAATAAATATTCTGGCCACAGTTACCTTACAAAATAAATAATAATAATAACTTAATGAAGACTGAAAGAAAATGATGAATATATAGGAAGGGGGGGGGGGGGGGCAGTAGGAGGGTAATGGGGGGGGGGAGCGGTAACTGACTTAATTGCAGTATTGTCATTCCTACGTAAATAAAGATTAATTTGCAAGTGAAAGTATTTGCAGCAGCAGCAGCAGCGGAAGTCTGTCTGTCTGTCTGTATGTCTGTATGTCTGCCTGTGTACTATTGCCATTCTTATAAATAAAAAAAATGTTTAATAGTATAATTTTTTTTTTCATTTCTCCTTTATATATATATTTTTATTTTTATATATTTATTTTTTTTTTTTATTTATATGAATTAATATAATGGATTTTGGCGTGATCTTATTTTTTTATTTTTACTCTTAAGGTTGAAAGTATAGATTTTTTTTTTTATATAGCTAAAAATTTTAAAGTTTTTTTTTTTTTGACTTAATTTAAGCGGGAAATATACTTTTTTTTTATATTATTTTCTCTTCTAAAAACTCGACTTATGGAAACACACAATTGCACACATCCTAGACACACACACACACACACACACACACACACACACACACACACACACACACACACACACACACACACACACACACACACACACACACACACACACACACACACACACACACACACACACACACACACACACACACACACACCCACACCCACACCCTCACACACCCACACCCACACCCTCACACACCCACACCCTCACACACCCACACTCTCCTCCCCTCAGACCAAACCTAACCTAACTTTTTTCCTTCCTATCTATCTCTTACACCCACCCACACCCACTCACCCACACTCTCCTTCCCCCCCCAGACCGCACTGTGCAGATCTGGTCCACCAAAGACTTCACCCAGAAAGAACACAAGAGCACCAGAGGAAATATTGAGTTTGATTTCGCTACTAAGGTCTGTTGGAGTCCTGATGGGAAGGCGATCATCTTGCATAAGTCTGTTGCTAATACGATAGAGGTGTATAAGCTGAGCAAGAGGCCCGATGGTTCACTTGGCTGCCCACAGGTGTCTCTGACTTTCCCCCAGGTATGTGTGTGTGTGTGTGTGTGTGTGTGTGTGTGTTGGCTTTATTAATGCTCTAACGCTATTGATTCTGGCTTTTTATTTGTACTTTTTATGATATGTATTTGTTTTAGTCTGTCTGTCTCTCTATCTCTCTTTTTCTCTTTCTCTTTTTTTTTTTCTCTCTCTCTCTTCTCTTCTCTTCTCTTCTCTTTTTACATTCAACACTTTCTTTACTGTCTCTTATTCACTCACTTTCTCCTCCTCCTCCTCCTAACCTAACCCAACCCTCAATCTTCCCAGCATGACAGAGAGGCAGACGTGATCGCCTTAGACTTGGCTGTGACCGGCAAGTTTATCATGTCATGCAACAATAAGAATCAACTAATCATTTGGAGTCTGCGCGGGGAGGTGATGGAGGTGGTGGACACACGGCACGGCGACACCTACTCCGCTACCCTGTCTCCATGTGGAAGATTTGTGGCTACGACTGGTTAGTTTGGGGGTTAGGGAAGGTTAGGTTAGGTTTGGATTGGGTTTGGTTTGGGTTGGGTTGGGTTGGGTTGGGTTGGGTTGGGTTGGGTTTGGGTTGGGTTGGGTTGGGTTGGGTTGGGTTTGGGTTGGGTTGGGTTTGGGTTGGGTTGGGTTGGGTTTGGGTTGGGTTGGGTTGGGTTGGGTTGGGTTGGGTTGGGTTGGGTTTGGGTTGGGTTGGGTTGGGTTGGGTTGGGTTGGGTTGGGGTTGGGTTGGGTTGGGTTGGTTTGGTTTGGGTTGGGTTGGGTTGGGTTGGGTTGGGTTGGGTTGGGTTGGGTTGGGTTGGGTTTGGGTTGGGTTGGGTTGGGTTTGGGTTGGGTTGGATTGGGTTAGGTTAGGTTGGTTTGGTTTGGGTTGGGTTGGGTTGGGGTGGGGTCGGGTGGGGTGGGGTGGGGTGGGTTGGGTTGGTTGGATTGGGTTGGGTTGGGGAAGGGAAGGGAGGGAAGGAAAGGTAGGAGAAGAAAAGGAAGGGAAGGAAAGGGAAGGGTAGGGATAGGAAGAGAAGGGAAGGAAGGGGTTAGGTTTGGTTAGGGAAGGGAAGGGAAAGAAAGGTTAGGGAAAGGAAGAGAAGGGAAGGTTAGTTTAGGTTAAGTTAAGGTTTAATTAGGGTTAGGTAAATACAGGTTAGATTAGTTTACTTAAGGTCAGATAACTCAGCAATACAGTCACTCACTAATTCAAGTTTTTTTTTCATTAGTTATAAACAATGATAACCTAATCTAATCTAACACACCTCTTCTCCCTCCCCCCCCGAGACATCTAGTTCAGAACGATTATTGAATTACTTTAGATTAGATTAGATTAGCCACACACACAGTCACTAATCCAAGTTATTTTTCACTAATTATACACCTTGATAAGATGTCCTAACCTAACCTAACACACCCCCTTCACCCCTAGCCTAACCTAACCTAACACACCCTTTCTCCCCCACCCCTAGGCTTCACCCCCGACGTGAAGGTGTGGGAGGTGAAGTTCAACAAGACTGGTAATTATGAAGGCATCAAGCGCGCGTTTGACTTGACGGGACACAAGGCCGGGATATACTCTTGTAGCATTAACAGTGACTCAAGCAGGATGGTGTCTGTGTCTAAGGATGGGACATGGAGGCTGTTTGATACCAATAGTGAGTGTGTGTGTTTGGGTGTGTGTGTGTGTGTGGGTGTGTTTGTTTGTCTTTTATTTTATTTTTTTCCCCCAGTATATTTTTCAATATTGTAATTTTTTTTCGTTTCTTTTTTTTTCAGTATTGTAATTTTTTTCTTCTTTTTTTTCAGTATTGTAAATTTTTTTTCAGTACTTTTTTCAGTATTGTAATTTTTTTTTTTTTTTCTCAGTATTGTTATTTTATTTATTTTTTTTTTTTTCAGTATTGTAATTTTTTTTTTCTTTTTTTTCAGTATTGTAATTTTTTTTTTTTTTCCAGTACTTTTTTCAGTATTGTAATATTTTTTCTCTCTCATTATCTTACAACCAAATCTATCTTTCTTAAGCTTATCTTAATATCACCGTAGAAATTTCTAATACATTTTTGACTTTGATCTTACATTGAATTTCTAACATATCTATCTTAACCTAACCTAACCTAACCTAACCTCACCTCACCTCACCTCACCCTAACCTAACCTCATCCTAACCTAACCTAACCTAACCTAACCTAACCTCACCTCACCTCACCTCACCTCACCCTAACCTAACCTCATCCTAACCTAACCTAACCTCACCTCACCTCACCTCACCTCACCTCACCTAACCTAACCTCACCCTCACCCTCACCCTCCCTTCACCTTCCCTCACCTAATACTTCAACAACCTCCCCTTCCCTCACCCTTACAGTTGAGTACCAGAAGGGCCAGCTAGTGTATCTCCTCCACTCGGGTGTGTACGACAAGAAGCACCTTCCCGGCCTCATCCGGCTCTCACCCGACGGCCGCACCATTGTCATCGCATCCGCCGCCTCCCTCACCTTCTTCTCAGCCATCACCGGGGAGCAGCTCAACACCATACAGGATATCTATGCAGGTGTGTGTGTGTGTGTGTGTGTGTGTGTGTGTGTGTGTGTGTGGACCTAGTTGTAATATGCAGGTTTTAAAAAATTATGCTCGTACTGTCTCATACTGTCTCTAAATCTACTGTTATGTGTGTGTGTGTGTGTTAAAACATTCTTACTCACCCTAAATCACTCTAAAACACCCTTACTCACTCCTTCATCACCCTTTCTTTACCCTAATCACCCTATGCTCACCCTAATCACCTGTTCTTCACCCTTCCAGGTAGCATCGTTGACCTTTCCTTTGACCCCGAGAGCAAGCTTCTCCTGACCCTGGGTGATCGGCATGTCCGGGTCTTCCACAATGTTGCAGGTTATCAGGCTGCTATACAGGTCAGTGGAGGGGAGGGAAGGGAGGGGAGGGTAGAGAAGGGAAGGGAGGAGGAGGGAAGGCAAGGTAAGGTAAGGTTTGAGTTTTTTTTAGAATTATTTTTGAATACTGACAATATTTTCCATAACCATTCTTGGGAACCTAACAATTTTTTTTCATAAATTTTTTTTTTTACATATAACTAGAAGACACTATAGACCCCATAACTATAGGACACCATAACTATAACCCCCCCCCTCCTTCCCCCCCTCACAGGACCTAGAACAGAGTCACCGCAAGGCCACCTCCGCCTCCCTTCGTGACCGCATTAACCAACAGGTCCGGGAGGCTAAGAAGGCCCTCGAGGCTATACAGAGGATGACCAAGGTGAAGGGGAAGTAAGGATGACCTCAAGGAAGTAAGGATGACCCCAAGGAAGTAAGGATGACCCCAAGGAAGTAAGGATGACGCCAAAGGAAGGTTGTGTGATTGGAGGTCATCTGGAGGTCATCTTTAGAGTTCCTGATTATGTACAAGATTTTTTGAACATCCATGATATTTTTTTTTTTTGTTGTTATATTGTGTGATTGTATTTTTTTTCTCTCTCTGTTTTATTTTATTTTTTATTGTTATTATTATTTTTGTTGATTTTTTCTTTTTTTCTTTTTCTTTTTTTCTTTTTCTTTTTCTTTCTTTTTTTGTTATGTTATGTTATTGGTTATTTTATTTATTTCATTTATTTATTTATTTATTTATTGTTATTTATTGGGTAACTTTTTTTTTTTTTTATTCTTACTTGTTATCGTGTAAGAAATTTAAGTTCATATAAATGGTGATTTTCTTTCATTTTTTCTGGTACACTCTCTCTCTCTCTCTCTCTCTCTCTCTCTCTCTCTCTCTCTCTCTCTCTCTCTCTCTCTCTCTCTCTCTCTCTCTCTCTCTCTCTCTCTCTCTCTCTCTTTTAGAAATAGCTCTTATTTTTTGTTTATTTTCTTGCTTGTGTGTAAGAAATCATTTGACATTTTGATTCCCTTTCTTTTCCTCTCACTTTTTTCTTCTTCTTTTTTTTAGGCCTAGTTAACACACACACACACACACACACACACACACACACACACACACACACACACACACACACACACACACACACACACTAAAAATAACCTCAATATATTTCCTTATTATTTTCCTTCTAATTCTTATCTTTCCTTCCCTTCTGCGTGTACGTTTGAATCCGTGTACGTGTCTGTGTGTGTGTGTGTGTGTGTGTGTGTGTGTGTGTACGTACATGTGTGTGGACTTGTGTCTGTTTTTAGTGAGCTGTACACTGCCAAAGTCTCTCACAGTACAGAGAATGTTGCCTTTTCAAACACACACACACACACACACACACACACACACACACACACACACACACGACGCTTTGAAATGCACTCGGAGAAAGTGTAGCATATGTGCGGAATTTCTGGTGCGAGTTTGTGTGTGTGTGTAAGTGTGTTTGTGTGTGTGTGTAAGTGTGTTTGTGTTTGTGTGTGTGTGTGTGTGTGTGTGTAAGTGTGTAAGTGTATTGAGTGATGGAATTAGGGTGTGTTGGGTGTGTGTACGACTAAGGGTGTGTTGGGTGTAGGGATTAAGAGTGTGTTCAAGGGTAAGGGTGTGTGTTAGGGTGTGTTAAGGTGTGTTGGGATGGGTTAGGGTGTGTTGGGATGGGTAAGGGTGTGTGTTAAGGTGTGTTCAAGGGTAAGGGTGTGTGTTAGGGTGACTCTAAGGTGTTGTTTGCTTGTGTTTTGTTACTTATAATAATGAAAATGAGTTACTTATAGATTTTTTTAAGTAATATATTTTCTTGAAGTAAAAAATTATATAATGACACGCAAGAAATGACAAAAAAAAATGGCTGTTGTATTATTATTATTATTTTTTTTTTTTTTATACTTATAATGAGTTTTTTTTTATTTTATTTTTACTTATAATGAAAGTTGAATTATTATTATTTATTTATTTTTTTTTTAAAGTAATTTTTGTTTGTTTGTTTGTTTGTTTGAATAATTTTGTACTTGTCAGGAAGCAACAAGTAAAGGAAGGAACTATAAACTATGCCATTCTTTTATTTGACTTATAATATTTGGAAGTTAAAAGTTAAGTGGATTCATTCATTTATATATATTTTTTTATTTTCATTAAGTCATTTATAAATTCGGTTAATATATATTTTATTTTTCTAAGTAATCGTCAAACTTAAAAAAAAAAAAATTCATTCTTTTTATTTATTTTATTTATTTATTTATATTTATTTTATTTATTTATTTTTTTTATCTTGTATCAAAGTCAATTATTTTTTTTTACTATATAGAACTGAATTTTTTTTTTTTTTTTATTGTATGGAAGTAAATTATTATTATTATTATTATTATTATTATTATTATTATTATTATTATTATTATTATTATTATTATGTAAAGGTAATTTTTTTTTTTTTTCGTTTCTATAGAAGTAAATTTTCTGGTCAATGAAAAATGAAAAAAAGCAAAACAAGGAATTAATTATGGCTTTTCGTGTGTGTGTGTGTGTGTGTGTGTGTGTGTGTGTGTGTGTGTGTGTGTGTATATATAAGTATATGTGTGTGTGTTGTAATGATGTGCTATTTTTACTTAAATACTATTACTACTACTACCACTATTACTATTTTGTAACGTAATGAAAGTGTAATAAAACAAAAAAAAAAAGAAAAAATATGCTGAAGGTGATTGTGTGTGTGTGTGTGTGTTTCCAGAGTGACATTAATAAAGGATAATTAATATATTCTTGTTTGATTCATTATACCATTAGTGTTATCTATCTATCTATGTCTTTCTATCTATCTATCTATCTATTTTTTCTTACGTTCTATCATAAAAGGTTAGTATTACGATAACTAGTATTAATTTACCGAGTCAGTTCAATAATAATATAAAAAAAAAATTTAGTCTCCTCTCATAACTATAATTACAAATCCCTTCTATCATTTTAGTCATCCTTCTCTGCACTGACCTGACCTGACCTGACCTGACACTCCTATATCCACTCTATAATACAGGGACCAAAACTGTACTGCATAGTCGAGGTGAGATCTGAGTAACGCTAAATACAATTTCAGAATAACTTCATTACTTCTACTAATGAATCCTAACAACCTATTAGCTCTATTTCTAGCCTCCTTACATTGTTTTCTGGGACGGAGGTCTGAGTTAACTTATACACAAATCTATCTCACATTTTGATATATTTTGGTTATATTGTACGTGTTGTGACGATTTATTTTACTCTTTTAAGTTAGTAACGTTCATTCCTCTATACTTGTTAGGATCTAATTCTATCTAAGTCTCTCTAAGTTGTTTTTTAACGTCAATTTCTGATCTAATAATTCTATCTATCTTAGAATTATCAGTGAATTTTTCCTTCTAAGTTAGTAACATTCATTATTTTATACTTGTTAGGAATAAACTCTATGTCATCTTAGAATTAAAAGTATAGGTGAACACAGCTATATACATTAATTATATATATAAATAATAATAATAATGAATTTGAACACCATTTGCCACTCGTTTCATGATTTGTGAGAATTTATTATATATTTTTTTGTCATAATATCGTAAAATTTTCTTCACCATTTCACTCCTTAACAAAAAAAACAAAAAAATTATACGTAGGAAAAAGAAAATATTACATTACATTACATTCCAAAATATTCAATGTCGATATATTTTCACTTATAACAATACTACCAAAAAAAAAAAAAATAAATAAAAAAAAAATCGACAAACTCAAAATTAAGGTAAATATTTTCAAACTCTACTAAAAAAATAAATAAAATGACGTTAATTCTCACCTTTTTCATCCTGTGTGTAAATATTTCTTGTTGTCCTGCCTCACCCTGCCTCCCCTACACCCTAGCACACCCTGGCACCCTTATCCACACCCTGGCACCCTTATCCACACCCTGGCACCCTTATCCTCACCCTAATACACACACGTCTACTAAATTTCCTTCCCTTCCTTCTCCCTTCCCTTCCATCCTCCATCTTTCTTTTAACATTTATATCAAAATTAACACCTTTCTTACCTCTGTTTCCCTCTCCTTCTGTTCTCTGTTTCCTCTTCTGTTGTTTCCCTGTTTGGTTTCCTCTGGCAATGTGGGTTAATCTGTTTTTTTCGATGTAAATGTTTCCGTCACTACGTTTCCTGCCTTCCCCCGATCACTTGAAAAGGAAACTGAAGCAAGGATTGTGTATATAAATGTTTTGATTGGATTTATTTTTATACTCGTGATTATAAAGGAATGGTATTAATATATTGATGTTTTTTTAAGGATAGAATATGTTTTTTTTTTTTTATTGATATAGATATAGTGGTTTGTAGATTATGTTATATCGTATTTCTCTCTCTCTCTCTCTCTCTCTCTCTCTCTCCCCGCCTCCTCTTTCTTCTCTCTCCCCCAATCCTCTCCCTTCCCTCCTCCTCTCCTCTATCCCTCCTCCTCTTCCTTTCTTCTTCTTCCTCCTCCTCCTTCCTTCCCTCCTCCTCTTCCTTTCTTCTTCTTCCTCCT
>JAXIVD010000743.1:84990-94990 GCA_036785275.1 Cancer borealis | reverse complement strand
AGGTAAGGTAAGGTTAGGTAAGGTAAGGTAAGGTAAGGTAAGGTAAGGTAAGGTTAGGTAAGGTAAGGTAAGGTAAGGTAAGGTAAGGTAAGGTAAGGTAAGGTTAGGTAAGGTAAGGTAAGGTAAGGTAAGGTAAGGTAAGGTAAGGTTAGGTAAGGTAAGGTAAGGTAAGGTAAGGTAAGGTAAGGTAAGGTAAGGTAAGGTAAGGTTAGGTAAGGTAAGGTAAGGTAAGGTAAGGTAAGGTAAGGTAAGGTAAGGTGAGGTAAGGTAAGGTAAGGTAAGGTAAGGTAAGGTAAGGTAAGGTAAGGTAAGGTAAGGTAAGGTAAGGTAAGGTAAGGTTAGGTAAGGTAAGGTAAGGTAAGGTAAGGTAAGGTAAGGTAAGGTAAGGTAAGGTAAGGTAAGGTTAGGTAAGGTTAGGTTAGGTTAGGTTAGGTTAGCTTAGGTTAGGTTAGGTTAGGTTAGGTTAGATTAGGTTAGGTTAGGTTAGATTAGGTAAGGTTAGGTTAAGTTAGGTCAGGTCAGGTCAGGTCAGGTCAGGTCAGGCAGGTTAGATTAGGTTAGGTTAAGTTAAGTCAGGTCAGGTCAGGTTAGGTTAAGTTAGGTCAGGTCAGGTCAGGTCAGGTCAGGTCAGGTCAGGTCAGGTCAGGTCAAGTCAGGCCAGGTCAGGTCAGGTCAGGTCAAGTCAGGTTAAGTTAAGTTTAAAACAAATTATAATTATATTTACCTCAATAATAATTTCTTCAGAGTCCGGTGTTTTGTTCTGCTTGAGTCTCCCTTCCCTCCTCTGCCTCACTAACACCCTCCAGTCCTCCGCCGTCTGCACCCCCGCCCCCCCATCACCCCCCTTCCCTACATCACCGCTGGGGGGCGTGGCCGTAGCAGGGGGCGTATCTATAACCGCACTAGGGGGCTGGCTCCTAACAGTAACAGTGAAGGAAGGAGTTACAGATGTGTTAGGAGCGGTATTAATGCTTCCTACACGTGCTAGGATACTGGAGGCTATAGGCGGGTGTGTAGGGGCAGGGGGGGAGGGGGTAGGGGCGGGGGGTGAAGGTGTGGGCGTGGCAGGGGAGGGGGTGAGGGTGGAGGGGGCGGGGGGGGAGGCACTAAGACCTAAGGGCGGAGGGGAGATGCCAGACAGTCGATCCTGAGAATAACTAACACTCATAAATCTTCTTCTTGCAGCTCCTATATCCAAGGGCGAGACTTCTACCTCTATCCCATCCTGCAGGACATTGCCTAAGGACCTCCTGCCGTGGATATCCTGCGGAGGGGGTGTAGGGGTAGGTATAGGAGCAGAAACGGCATCCTCCACAGGTCCTTGGGGTCTCGGAGGCCAGATAATCGCAGAGCCCGGTCTAGGAGTCATAGATGGCTTAGGTTGGAGTCCTACGGAGGATCTGGGAGGGACTGGGGAGGATGTGCTGCCTTCACTCTCATTCCCACTGTTGACCTCACTTCCTGCGCTGACCCGAGTGCTGAGAATCTTACTGTAGACTCCTGGCTGGTGGGTGATAGGAGTGCTGGTGGCTTCTGGGGGCGTGGTGGTAGTCATAGGAGTCCTAGAGGAGGATGTGGGTGTAGCCTGGGGTCTTGGGTGTCCCTGGGGTGCTGCTGGGGTGTCCTGGGAGGCATAGACTGGGGGAGGCATGAAGGACAGTGCAGGATTCCCAACTGATTTCCGGTTATATGAGATAGCGTTGATTCCTATCTTCTGTGAGGGGTCTGTAGGGGGCGTGGTCGGGGCAGGGGGGCGTGGTGAGGTGCTGGAGGGGCGGGTGGAGCTAACCACCATCTCAGACACCTCGCTGGTCGCTTCTATCCCTGTGTCATCAATGTTACTGCCTTCAAACAACTCCTTATCGATATCCTTAATTTTGAACGACCTCCGAGCGAATACTTTAAACAACTCTGGTTGGTCTCTGGAGTTGACTGGTGCTGGAGTGGCAGTAGCAGCAGCAGGAGTAGTAGTAGTAGGAGGAGGAGTAGGAGTAGTAGTAGGAGGAGTAGGTGGTGTTCTATCAGTTAGGAGCGGTCGTCTTAGCTGTACTGGTTCGTGGGTTCGTGTGTCTGTGGCTCCTTCACCGCCTCCTTCACCACCTCCTTCAGGAACACACGCAGAAGGGGATGTGTCTCTAAGCAGCTGCCGTGACACACTAGTCCTACGCATCACATCCTTAGGAGCTGTAGGACCTGACGCATCCTTCCGGGGGGTGACGGGACCTTCCGAGGACTCCACATCCTTCACGGTGATATCTAATGAAGGAGTATGCGCTTCCTCCTCCTCCTCCTCCTCCTCCTTCCTCCCTCCTCCTCCTCCTCTCTCCACCTCCGTGTCGTAAATCACTGACTGTCCTTTACTTTCAACGCGGTTCAGTTGGATGCGCATGAATTCTGGAACCGCGGCACTCCCTCCCTCGACAGTGCCAGGGAGGGGCAGGCGCTTGACACTGGCCTCCCTCCTCAAAGGACGTCTTGGGGGTGCCTGCTCACTCTCCCCATCCATTGACTCCTGGTGTGTGGGCGTGGGCGTGGGCGTGGGTGTCGGTGTAGGTGTGGGTTCCTCCTTGTGTGTAGGGGGGAGTGATTTTCTGGGTGTTGCTTTGGGCGTGTCAGGCTTTCTGTCAGGCTTGATGGATTCTACTAGGGTGTCTAAAAGGGACTGTTTAGCGGCGGCCATGACAGCTTGCTTGGTTTCCGTGGGCGTGGGCGTGGGCGTGGGCGTGGGCGTGTGGTGGTGTGTCTTGACGTGGTGTTCTTCCCTGGTGTGTTCTCTAAGATACTGTTCTTTTAAATGCTGTTCTCTGAGGTGCTGTTCTATTATGTGTTCTTTAGTAGTGTGGTGATCTTTGGTGTGGTGGTGGTGGTGGTGGTGGCGGCTGTGGTGACTGTGGTGGTGTTCCCTGTGGTGTGTGGTGACGGTGACGCCCTCAGACACACAGCTGACCTGATCCACACTCGCGGCTTTACGTAACTGTTCATCAATTTCCTTCACCTGAAAATTGAGACTCGAGTCCAAAGAGAAGGGGCCGCAGCTATCCTCCCTGGGGCTACCTTGATCCTGTGCGTGTGTATGTGCGTGTGTATGTGTATGTGTGTGTGTTCTGTGGTGCCCTGATTGCGGGTATGGCCTGATGAACACCCCAGGCAGAGGCGTGGTGGCTAGGGACTCCGTTGAGGTTCCTGTAGGAGTAGTAGTAGTAGGAATAGTAGTAGTAGTAGTAGTAGTAGTAGTAGTAGTCTTCCTAGTGTGGTCACCATCTATTCTCTCTAAGGAAGTGGACAGTCTAGATGCCTTGGTAGGTGCCGCGCCGCCCTCCTCCTCCCCTCCACCCTGCGACGTCACCTTCCTCCTTAGGGCCTCTCGGTGTACAGGAGCTTGGTCATCTCGGAAGCTCTTAGCCTTGCGTACACCCTTAGGCCAACCACCTCCACCTCCACCTCCCCCTACACCCCCCAGCGACACACCCACATCCTCTGGGGACTGCTGTAGTATCTCTCGACTACCTCGCTCTCTGCTGGGGTCTCTGGGGCGGCCGGAGGGAGGAAGGGGGTGCGAGGAGCTGGGTTTAGAGGTGGTGGGTATGATTGGGAACTTGGTTGGGGTGGCAGTGGTGGTGTTAGGGGTGGTGTTAGGGGTGGTAGTGTCAGTCCTGCGGTCTCTGGATGCCCGCTGGTCCCCGCCTCGCCGCAAGGGACTGACACTGTTCTCCCGGCTGTCCTCGCCTCCTCGGGACCCGCGGCGGCCAGCTCGCTTACTACTACTGCCGAACAAGCGCTGTAATAATGGTTCATCCCGGCGGTCTGATGGCACCACCTCTGATCCTCCTCCTCCTCCCTGCTGCTGCTGCTGCTGATGGTCCCCTCCTCCTCCTCCTCCTCCTCGTCCTGCCACGCCATTCTCCATAGTAACTGTGTTTGAGGGGAAGAAATGTTAGGTATGGATATATGTATAGATTTAAAACTATGTATTAAAACGTAATGTATAAATATGTATAAATACGATGCGAATGAATAATGATGATGATGATGATAATAAATAAATAATAAATAATCTCTTCACCTTCACATAGATATAACGTAATAATACAAATACGATGCAAATAAATAAATGATAATAATAATAAATAAATAAATAAAAAATCTCTTCACATACCATAAATAATAATAATAAAAAAAAAAAAACAATAATACAAATAGAGAAAAACAAAAAATTATGAAAAAAAATAAACGAAAAAAATACCACATTAACCAAAAAAAAAAATATAACAATGTAAATAATTCATTCTCACCATCATCTTCAGGAGTAGGCGGGGCAGGGGCAGGGGGCGTGGCAGGGGCAGGGGGCGTGGCAGGGGCAGGGGGCGTGGCAGGCTGGGGGGCACTGGGGCGAGGACCAATGGGGTGTCTGCTATTGGCTTCCTCTATGACGTCAGGAAGACTAATCTGTCCACCAATCTGAAAGGAAATTATATGTAAGTATGTAAGTATGTGTGTGTGTGTGTGTGTGTGTGTGTGTGTGTGTGTGTGTGTGTGTGTGTGTGTGTGTGTGTGTGTGTGTGTGTGTGTGTGTGGAGCAAGAGGTGGTGTCGCAAGATGATTTTGAACCGACATGAAAGTAAATAGATTATCTACACGTACACACACACACACACACACACACACACACACACACACACACACACACACACACACACACACACACACACACACATACACACACACACACACACACACACACACACACACACACACACACATACACACACACACACACACATACACACACACCACACACACACACACACACACACACACAACACCTGACACTCTTTACCTGCCTCCACATACGACAACACCACCACCACAACCACCACCACCACCACCACAACCACAACCACCACCACAACCACAACCACAACCACAACTAAAACCTAAGAATCTATACATTTACGAAACAAAATAATTCTACGTAATATTCAGTGATTCTACATAATATTCAATGATTCTACATAATATTCAGTGATTCTATATAATATTAAGTGATTCTACATAATATTCAATGATTCTACAGTGATTTTACATAATATTCAGTGATTCTAAATAATATTCAATGACTCTACATAATATTCAGTGATTCTACATAACATTTAGTGATTCTACATAATATAAAGTGATTCTAAAGTGATTCTACCAAACATTTAGTGATGCTACATAACATTTAGTGATTCTACATAATATATAGTGATTCTAAAGTGATTCTACATAATATTCAGTGATTCTAAAATGATTCTACATATTCCTACATAATATCTTCCGCCTCACCTGTGTAGCGCGCCGTGCCCTCGGAGCCCCGTGTGTCCTGCGGGGCCTGACTGCAATCTTGTGAAGGGCAGCTTGATGACTCAACCTCACTGCCCCTGCTACTGGCTCGTGATCTGAAGGGTTAGGAAGGTTAGGTTAGGAACGTGGTGTGTGTGTGTGTGTGTGTGTGTGTGTGTGTGTGTATGTGTGTGTGTGTGTGTGTGTGTGTGTGTGTGTGTGTGTGTGTGTGTGTGTGTGTGTGTGTGTGTGTGTGTGTAATAAGACATATTTTCACCCCAACAGTAAGGTAGAATCACCCCACAGAGACAAGAATCACCCCAAATAAGACGAGAATCACGCCAAAGAGACAAGAATCACCCAAATAAAACAAGAATCACCCCAGAGAGATAAGAATCACCCCAAATAAGACAAGAATCACCCCACAGACAAGAATCATCCCACAGACACAAGAATCACCCCAAATAAGACAAGAATCACCCCACAGACACAAGAATCACCCCAAATAAGACAAGAATCACCCGACAGACACAAGAATCACCCCAAATAAGACAAGAATCACCCCAAATAAGACAAGAATCACCGCACAGAGACAAGAATCACCGCACAGAGACAAGAATCACCCCAAATAAGACAAGAATCACCCCAAATAAGACAAGAATCACCACAGAGACACAAGAATCACCGCACAGAGACAAGAATCACCCCAAATAAGACAAGAATCACCCCAAATAAGACAAGAATCACCCCAAATAAGACAAGAATCATCCCTAAAGAGACAAAAACAGATAGAGAGAAAGAACAGAAAAACATTTGACATTTGACATGACGAAAAATCAACAACAGAAAAAATGGTATAAAAAAAAAAAAAAAAAAAAAAGAACAAAAACGTAACATTAAAAAAAAAAATAAATAAATAAAACCGATAAAAAAATTATAAACCACATTTTTTTTCACTCCCACATAAAAAAAAAAAAACTAAAACAAGGTCACGAACAACAAGGTCATTACAACAAGCATCACATTTGACCTTTGACCTTTGACCTCGTACTCCAAAGCTGACCTTCAACTTCAAGGTCATCCTCGGGGTCAGGATCGCGACCCACTATTATTGCGTCACTAACAAAAGAAGTCCGAGATGCGATCCCTCTCTTCCTCCTCTTAATCTTCTTCTTTAACCCTTCTTCCTTCTCTTCCTTCTTCTTCTTCTTCTCTTCCTCCTCTTCCTTCTTCTTCTTCTTCTCTTCCTCTTCCTCCTCTTCCTTCTTCTCCGTCTTGTTTATATTAATTTTCGTTGCTTAAGAGAATACAAAAAAGAGATATGTAGAGAGAGAGAGAGAGAGAGAGAGAGAGAGAGAGAGAGAGAGAGAGAGAGAGAGAGAGAGAGAGAGAGAGAGAGAGAGAGAGAGAGAGAGAGAGAGAGAGAGAGAGTAAAAATAATCCTTTCACTGCCACTACCACCACCACCACCACCTCCTCCTCCTCCTCCTCCACACTTACCTACAACCTGGTGACGCCCTTCGAGGAGAGACGCCCTTGAGGAGTGGTGGGACGCGGCGCCCAAGGAGTCCTGAAGAAGAAGAAGAAGAAGAAGAAGAAGAAGATATTAGGAGAAAGAACACAACTACAAACAAACACACAAAGGAAGAACAAACAGCAGCAGACTGGAGGAAGAGGAGGAGGAGGAGGAGGAGGAGGAGGAGGAGGAGGAGGAGGAGGAGGAGGAGGAGAGAAAAGAATAAAAACATAATAGTTATACATACATACATACATTCATACATACATACACACGTACACAGATATATACATACATATGTGTGTGTTTACCGTCCCGTTCCCACGCAATTATATACAGTTTTAAAACCGCTGCTGCTACTACTACCGCTATAACTACTACTACTATAACTACTACTACTACTATAACTACTACTACTACTATAACTACTACTACTACTATAACTACTACTAATAATAATATTTCTATTACTACTGCTGCTACTACTATAATTATTACAACTACTGCTACTACTACTACTACTACTACTACTACTACTACTACCAATACTGCTACTACTACTACTACTACCAATACTATTACTACTACTACTACTACTGCTACTACTACTCCTACTACTACTATTATTACTATTACTATAACTACTACTACTACTACTACTACTACTACTACTAGAGATAGAGATAGAAAGAGAGG
The DNA here is from genome assembly GCA_036785275.1 of Cancer borealis. Classification (NCBI taxonomy): domain Eukaryota; kingdom Metazoa; phylum Arthropoda; class Malacostraca; order Decapoda; family Cancridae; genus Cancer; species Cancer borealis. Next base: position 87,456 of record JAXIVD010000743.1, on the reverse strand, counting down.
AAGTCAATGCTCGGTAATAACTCTTGCTTTAATTTGAGAGAGAGAGAGAGAGAGAGAGAGAGAGAGAGAGAGAGAAGAGAGAGAGAGAGAGAAGAGAGAGAAGAGAGAGAGAGAGAATAGAGGGAGGCAACAGGTGTTATCCGTGAACAGTACGGCAAAACCTCTCTCTCTCTCTCTCTCTCTCTCTCTCTCTCTCTCTCTCTCTCTCTCTCTCTCTCTCTCTCTCTCTCTCTCTTCTCTCTCTCTCTCTCTCTCTCTCTCTCTCAGCCACCGTTACCATCACCACTATACACACACACCCTCCACCCATTTCTCTCCCGCCCCTTCCCCCCCATTCCCCCCTCCCGCCCACCATACCTACGCCCATCTGAACACATCCTCTCTCCCTCAGCCCCCCCCATTACCCCCGCCCATCTCCGCCCCGCCCGCCCCAATAACATAGATAAAGAGTGGGCGGTGTGTGTGTGTGTGTGTGTGTGTGTGTGTGTGTGTGTGTGTGTGTTTAATATTGTGCGCTATCACGAATTCTTGTGGACATACTGACTCTCTCTCTCTCTCTCTCTCTCTCTCTCTCTCTCTCTCTCTCTCTCTCTCTCTCTCTCTCTCTCTCTCATACACACAATATAACATAATTTTTAAAGATATATACAATATGTTTGGATTAACACACGCACGCACGCACGCACACACACACACACACACACACACACACACACACACACACACACACACACACACACACACACACACACAACACTGGGAAACTGCTTGTCACTTTGCAATTGTGTTGTCATAACTGTGTGTGTGTGTGTGTGTGTGTGTGTGTGTGTGTGTGGGTGTGTGAGTGTGTGTGTGTGTGTGTGTGTGTGTGTGTGTGTGTGTGTGTGTGTGTGTGTGTGTGTGTGTGTCCGTTTGGGTAATATCGTGTGAAGAAAACAGACAAAACACACACACACCACACACACACACACACACACACACACACACACACACACACACACACACATCATATGGTACAAAATGACCGGAAGAGAATTTTCAAACACCTCTCTCTCTCTCTCTCTCTCTCTCTCTCTCTCTCTCTCTCTCTCTCTCTCTCTCTCTCTCTCTCTCTCTCTCTCTCTCTCTCTCTCTCTCTCTCTTCCTTCCTATCTGTTTTGTGTATTATAAAGCAACTTCCGGTATCATCACACGCCTCTCTCTCTCTCTCTCTCTCTCTCTCTCTCTCTCTCTCTCTCTCTCTCTCTCTCTCTCTCTCTCTCTCTCTCTCTCTCTCTCTCACCTCAGTCTCCTCTTTCAACACCATTTCACCTCCTCTTCTTCCTTCCTTCTTTCCTTCCTTCCTCTTCTTCGACCGTCGACAGGAAGAGGAGGAGGAGGAGGAGGAAGAGGAGGAGAATATGGAGGAGGAAGAGGAGGAAAATCTATCTCTTCCATATAGACGCTTGCTCTTCCCTTGAGGGTGTGTTGGGGGTGGAGGTGGGTTTGGGGGGGTGTAGCGGGGGGGTGGGGAGGGGTTTGGGGGGGCGGGTGTTCTCTCCCCCTCCTCCTCCTCCTCCTCCTCCTCCTCCTCCTCCTCCTCCTCCACGTATGACAAGTTTTAAGAAATCTGTTAACATGTTTTTTTTTTCTGTTTCTTTCTCTTTTTCTTTCTTTCTTTCTTTTTTTTATCTTTCTTTTTTCTTTTTTGTTTTTTTTTCTCTAATCACGTGTTTTATTTTTTTCTATCTATTATTTTTTTTCTTTTCTTCATTCATTACAATTATTTTTTATTTTTCTTTCTTTCTTTTTTTTATTTATTTATTTTTTTCTATCTTTTATTTTTTTTTCCGTTTATATTATTATTTTTTTTTCATGAATTAATTAAAACTATTTCTAATTTTCTTTCTTTCTTTCTGTCTTTTTTTCTTTTCAATTATTTATTTTTTGGTTTTTTTCTTCATGAATTAATTAAAACAATTTTTAATTTTCTTTAATTTTCTTTCTTTTTCTTTCTTTCATTAATTTACTTTTTTTTTTCATTTATTTATTTATTTATATTATTTTATTTTATTTTTCACTTATCATTATCTTATATATATATTTCCTTTTTTTTTTTTATCATTTATTGTCATTTATTTTCATTTATTTAATTTTATTTATCTATATTTATTCTTTTTTTAATAATAATAATATATTTCTTTTGTTTACATTTGATCGTCTTTTGTCTTGTCTTTTCTTACTTCACTTATACTTTTTTTTAACACGGAGTCATTTTCCTTATACTTTTTATTTTTTTTTATTATTCTTTTTAGTTCATAAGTAAGATAAAAATTTCCTAAAAAAAAAAATTATATATAAATTCGTATTTTTAACATTAAAATTTATAAATCAATAGTTTAAAAAAAAATATTAATATCGTATTTTTTTATTTATTTATTTAATTTTTTTTTATGTATGTCAATAATTTTTTTTTTATATAATTAG
>JAXIVD010000743.1:77620-84790 GCA_036785275.1 Cancer borealis | reverse complement strand
GTAGTAGGAGTAGTAGTAGCAGTAGTAGTAGTAGTAGTAATAGTATTGGTAGTAGTAGTAGTAGTAGCAGTATTGGTAGTAGTAGTAGTAGTAGTAGTAGTAGTAGCAGTAGTTGTAATAATTATAGTAGTAGCAGCAGTAGTAATAGAAATATTATTATTAGTAGTAGTTATTAGTAGTTGTAGTTATAGTAGTAGTAGTAGTTATAGTAGTAGTAGTTATAGTAGTAATAGTTAATAGCGGTAGTAGTAGCAGCAGCGGTTTTAAAACTGTATATAATTGCGTGGGAACGGGACGGAAAACACACACATATGTATGTATATATCTGTGTACGTGTGTATGTATGTATGAATGTATGTATGTATGTATAACTATTATGTTTTTATTCTTTTCTCTCCTCCTCCTCGTCCTCCCTCCTCCACCTCACTCCTCTTCCTCCTCTTCTACCTCCTCCTCCTCCTCCAGTCTCCTGCTGTTTGTTCTTCCTTTGTGTGTTTGTTTGTAGTTGTGTTCTCTCTCCTAATATCTTCTTCTTCTTCTTCTTCTTCTTCTTCTTCAGGACTCCTTGGGCGCCGCGTCCCCACCACTCCTCAAGGGCGTCTCTCCTCGAAGGGCGTCACCAGGTTGTAGGTAAGTGTGGAGGAGGAGGAGGAGGAGGAGGTGGTGGTGGTGGTGGTGGTGGCAGTGAAAGGATTATTTTTACTCTCTCTCTCTCTCTCTCTCTCTCTCTCTCTCTCTCTCTCTCTCTCTCTCTCTCCTCTCTCTCTCTCTCTCTCTCTCTCTCTCTCTCTTCTCTCTCTCTCTCTCTCTCTCTCCTCTCTCTACATATCTCCTTTTTGTATTCTCTTAAGCAACAAAAATAAATATAAACAAGACGAAGAAGGAGGAAGAGAAGAAGGAAGAGGAGGAGGAGGAAGAGAAGAAGAAGAAGGAAGAGGAGGAAGAGAAGAAGAAGAAGAAGGAAGAGAAGGAAGAAGTGTTAAAGAAGAAGATGAAGAGGAGGAAGAGAGGGATCGCATCTCGCACTTCTTTTGTTAGTGACGCAATAATAGTGGGTCGCGATCCTGACCCCGAGGATGACCTTGAAGTTGAAGGTCAGCTTTGGAGTACGAGGTCAAAGGTCAAAGGTCAAATGTGATGCTTGTTGTAATGACCTTGTTGTTCGTGACCTTGTCTTAGTTTTTTTTTTTTATATGTGGGAGTGAAAAAAAAAATGTGGTTTATAATTTTTTTTTGTTTTATTTTATTTTATTTTTTTTTTTAATGTTACGTTTTTATGTTCAATTTTTTTTTTTTTTTTTTTTTTGTACCGTTTTTTCTGTTGATTTTTAGTCATGTCAAATGTCAAATGTTTTTCTGTTCTTTCTCTCTATCTGTTTTTGTCTCTTTAGGGATGATTCTTGTCTCTGGGGTGATTCTTGTCTTATTTGGGGCGATTCTTGTCTTATTTAGGGTGATTATTGTGTCTGTGGGGTGATTCTTGTCTTATTTGGGGTGATTCTTGTCTCTGTGGGATGATTCTTGTCTCTGGGGTGATTCTTGTCTTATTTGGGGTGATTCTTGTGTCTGTGGGGTGATTCTTGTCTTATTTGGGGTGATTCTTGTCTTATTTGGAGTGATTATTGTGTCTGTGGGGTGATTCTTGTCTTATTTGGGGTGATTCTTGTCTTATTTAGGGTGATTCTTGTGTCTGTGGGGTGATTCTTGTCTTATTTAGGGTGATTCTTGTGTCTATGGGGTGATTCTTATCTTATTTGGGGTGATTCTTGTCTTATTTGGGGTGATTCTTGTCTTATTTAGGGTGATTCTTGTCTCTGTGGGGTGATTCTACCTTACTGTTGGGGTGAAAATATGTCTTATTACACACACACACACACACACACACACACACACACACACACACACACACACACACACACACACACACACACACACACACTACCTTCCTAACCTAACCTAACCTTCCTAACCCTTCAGATCACGAGCCAGTAGCAGGGGCAGTGAGGTTGAGTCATCAAGCTGCCCTTCACAAGATTGCAGTCAGGCCCCGCAGGACACACGGGGCTCCGAGGGCACGGCGCGCTACACAGGTGAGGGGGAAGATATTATGTAGGAATATGTAGAATCATTTTAGAATCACTGACTATTATGTAGAATCACTTTAGAATCACTATATATTATGTAGAATCCCTAAATGTTATGTAGCATCACTAAATGTTTGGTAGAATCACTTTAAAATCACTTTATATTATGTAGAATCACTTTATATTATGTAGAATCACTAAATGTTATGTTGAATCACTAAATATTTTGTAGAATCACTTTAGAATCATTTTATATTATGTAGAATCACTAAATGTTTGGTAGAATCACTTTAGAATCACTATATATTATGTAGAATCACTTTATATTATGTAGAATCACTAAATGTTATGTAGAATCACTGAATATTATGTAGTCATTGAATATTATGTAGAATCACTGAATATTATGTAAAATCACTGTAGAATCATTGAATATTATGTAGAATCACTTAATATTACGTAGAATTATTTTGTTTCGTAAATGTATAGATTCTTAGGTTTTAGTTGTGGTGGTGGTGGTGGTGGTGGTTGTGGTTGTGGTTGTGGTTGTGGTTGTGGTGGTGGTGGTGGTGGTTGTGGTAGTGGTGGTGGTGTTGTCGTATGTGGAGGCAGGTAAAGAGTGTCAGGTGTTGTGTGTGTGTGTGTGTGTGTGTGTGTGTGTGTGTGTGTGTGTGTGTGTGTGTGTGTGTGTGTGTGTGTGTGTGTGTGTGTACGTGTAGATAATCTATTTACTTTCATGTCGGTTCAAAATCATCTTGCGACACCACCTCTTGCTCCACACACACACACACACACACACACACACACACACACACACACACACATACTTACATACTTACATATAATTTCCTTTCAGATTGGTGGACAGATTAGTCTTCCTGACGTCATAGAGGAAGCCAATAGCAGACACCCCATTGGTACTCGCCCCAGTGCCCCCCAGCCTGCCACGCCCCCTGCCCCTGCCACGCCCCCTGCCCCTGCCACGCCCCCTGCCCCTGCCCCGCCTACTCCTGAAGATGATGGTGAGAATGAATTATCTACATTGTTATATATTTTTTTTTGGTTAATGTGATATTTTTTTCGTATATTTTTTTTTCATAATTTTTTGTTTTTCTCTATTTGTATTATTGTTGTTGTTTTTTTTATTATTTATCGTATGTGAAGAGATTTTTATTTATTTATTTATTATTATCATTTATTTATTTGCATCGTATTTGTATTATTACGTTATATCTATGTGAAGGTGAAGAGATTATTTATTTATTTATTTATTATCATCATTATCATTATTCATTCGCATCGTATTTATACATTACGTTTTAATACATAGTTTCAAATCTATACATATATCCATACCTAACATTTCTTCCCCTCAAACACAGTTACTATGGAGAATGGCGTGGCAGGACGAGGAGGAGGAGGAGGAGGAGGGGACCATCAGCAGCAGCAGCAGCAGGGAGGAGGAGGAGGATCAGAGGTGGTGCCATCAGACCGCCGGGATGAACCATTATTACAGCGCTTGTTCGGCAGTAGTAGTAAGCGAGCTGGCCGCCGCGGGTCCCGAGGAGGCGAGGACAGCCGGGAGAACAGTGTCAGTCCCTTGCGGCGAGGCGGGGACCAGCGGGCATCCAGAGACCGCAGGACTGACACTACCACCCCTAACACCACCCCTAACACCACCACTGCCACCCCAACCAAGTTCCCAATCATACCCACCACCTCTAAACCCAGCTCCTCGCACCCCCTTCCTCCCTCCGGCCGCCCCAGAGACCCCAGCAGAGAGCGAGGTAGTCGAGAGATACTACAGCAGTCCCCAGAGGATGTGGGTGTGTCGCTGGGGGGTGTAGGGGGAGGTGGAGGTGGAGGTGGTTGGCCTAAGGGTGTACGCAAGGCTAAGAGCTTCCGAGATGACCAAGCTCCTGTACACCGAGAGGCCCTAAGGAGGAAGGTGACGTCGCAGGGTGGAGGGGAGGAGGAGGGCGGCGCGGCACCTACCAAGGCATCTAGACTGTCCACTTCCTTAGAGAGAATAGATGGTGACCACACTAGGAAGACTACTACTACTACTACTACTACTACTACTATTCCTACTACTACTACTCCTACAGGAACCTCAACGGAGTCCCTAGCCACCACACCTCTGCCCGGGGTGTTCATCAGGCCATACCCGCAATCAGGGCACCACAGAACACACACACATACACATACACACGCACATACACACGCACAGGATCAAGGTAGCCCCAGGGAGGATAGCTGCGGCCCCTTCTCTTTGGACTCGAGTCTCAATTTTCAGGTGAAGGAAATTGATGAACAGTTACGTAAAGCCGCGAGTGTGGATCAGGTCAGCTGTGTGTCTGAGGGCGTCACCGTCACCACACACCACAGGGAACACCACCACAGTCACCACAGCCGCCACCACCACCACCACCACCACCACACCAAAGATCACCACACTACTAAAGAACACATCATAGAGCAGCACCTCAGAGAACAGCATTTAAAAGAACAGTATCTTAGAGAACACACCAGGGAAGAACACCACGTCAAGACACACCACCACACGCCCACGCCCACGCCCACGCCCACGCCCACGGAAACCAAGCAAGCTGTCATGGCCGCCGCTAAACAGTCCCTTTTAGACACCCTAGTAGAATCCATCAAGCCTGACAGAAAGCCTGACACGCCCAAAGCAACACCCAGAAAATCACTTCCCCACACACACCAGGAGGAACCCACACCCACACCGACACCCACGCCCACGCCCACGCCCACACACCAGGAGTCAATGGATGGGGAGAGTGAGCAGGCACCCCCAAGACGACCTTTGAGGAGGGAGGCCAGTGTCAAGCGCCTGCCCCTCCCTGGCACTGTCGAGGGAGGGAGTGCCGCGGTTCCAGAATTCATGCGCATCCAACTGAACCGCGTTGAAAGTAAAGGACAGTCAGTGATTTACGACACGGAGGTGGAGAGAGGAGGAGGAGGAGGGAGGAAGGAGGAGGAGGAGGAGGAGGAGGAAGCGCTTACTCCTTCAGTAGATATCACCGTGAAGGATGTGGAGTCCTCGGAAGGTCCCGTCACCCCCCGGAAGGATGCGTCAGGTCCTACAGCTCCTAAGGATGTGATGCGTAGGACTAGTGTGTCCCGGCAGCTGCTTAGAGACACATCCCCTTCTGCGTGTGTTCCTGAAGGAGGTGGTGAAGGAGGCGGTGAAGGAGCCACAGACACACGAACCCACGAACCAGTACAGCTAAGACGACCGCTCCTAACTGATAGAACACCACCTACTCCTCCTACTACTACTCCTACTCCTCCTCCTACTACTACTACTCCTGCTGCTGCTACTGCCACTCCAGCACCAGTCAACTCCAGAGACCAGCCAGAGTTGTTTAAAGTATTCGCTCGGAGGTCATTCAAAATTAAAGATATCGATAAGGAGTTGTTTGAAGGCAGTAACATTGATGACACAGGGATAGAAGCGACCAGCGAGGTGTCTGAGATGATGGTTAGCTCCGCCCGCCCATCCAGCACCTCACCACGCCCCCCTGCCCCGACCACGCCCCCTACAGACCCCTCACAGAAGATAGGAATCAACGCTATCTCATATAACCGGAAATCAGTTGGGAATCCTGCACTGTCCTTCATGCCTCCCCCAGTCTATGCCTCCCAGGACACCCCAGCAGCACCCCAGGGACACCCAAGACCCCAGGCTACACCCACATCCTCCTCTAGGACTCCTATGACTACCACCACGCCCCCAGAAGCCACCAGCACTCCTATCACCCACCAGCCAGGAGTCTACAGTAAGATTCTCAGCACTCGGGTCAGCGCAGGAAGTGAGGTCAACAGTGGGAATGAGAGTGAAGGCAGCACATCCTCCCCAGTACCACCCAGATCCTCCGTAGGACTCCAACCTAAGCCATCTATGACTCCTAGACCGGGCTCTGCGATTATCTGGCCTCCGAGACCCCAAGGACCTGTGGAGGATGCCGTCTCTGCTCCTATACCTACCCCTACACCCCCTCCGCAGGATATCCACGGCAGGAGGTCCTTAGGCAATGTCCTGCAGGATGGGATAGAGGTAGAAGTCTCGCCCTTGGATATAGGCGCTGCAAGGAGAAGATTTATGAGTGTTAGTTATTCTCAGGATCGACTGTCTGGCATCTCCCCTCCGCCCTTAGGTCTTAGTGCCTCCCCCCCCGCTCCCTCCACCCTCACCCCCTCCCCTGCCACGCCCACACCTTCACCCCCCGCCCCTACCCCCTCCCCCCCTGCCCCTACACACCCGCCTATAGCCTCCAGTATCCTAGCACGTGTAGGAAGCATTAATACCGCTCCTAACATACCTGTAACTCCTTCCTTCACTGTTACTGTTAGGAGCCAGCCCCCTAGTGCGGTTATAGACACGCCCCCAGCTACGGCCACGCCCCCCAGCGGTGATGTAGGGAAGGGGGGTGATGGGGGGGCGGGGGTGCAGACGGCGGAGGACTGGAGGGTGTTAGTGAGGCAGAGGAGGGAAGGGAGACTCAAGCAAAACAAAACACCGGACTCTGAAGAAATTATTATTGAGGTAAATATGATTATAATTTGTTTTCAACTTAACTTAACTTAACCTGACCTGACCTGACCTGACCTGACCTGACCTAACCTAACCTGACCTGACCTGACCTAACTTAATCTAACCTGCCTGACCTGACCTGACCTGACCTGACCTGACCTGACCTAACTTAACCTAACCTAATCTAACCTGACCTGACCTGACCTAACTTAACCTAACCTGACCTTACCTAATCTAACTGAAACTAACCTTACCTTACCTAACCTTACCTTACCTTACCTTACCTTACCTTACCTTACCTAACCTTACCTTACCTAACCTTACCTTACCTTACCTTACCTTACCTAACCTTACCTAACCTTACCTTACCTTACCTTACCTTACCTTACCTTACCTAACCTTACCTTACCTAACCTTACCTTACCTAACCTTACCTTACCTTATCTTACCTTACCTTACCTTACCTTACCTAACCTTACCTTACCTTACCTTACCTTACCTAACCTTACCTTACCTTACCTTACCTTA
>JAXIVD010000743.1:57620-72620 GCA_036785275.1 Cancer borealis | reverse complement strand
ATAACGTGCCTTGTTAGTGCTGGTTAGTATGTGTATATATATAATAATAATAATAATAACAATAACAATAATAATAATAATAACAATAACAATAATAATTCAATAGATATAATTACTTTTAACTTGGGTATATAATGTTAAACTCGTAATGTCTGTTTAGTAGCAATGATAACAGCGTGTGTTCTATATATATACATACATATTATACATATATACATAAAGATATATACAAATAATATATCAATAAAACGGAACTGATTTCATGCTGGATTGGTTACGCCCTTGTTGCATGGGGAAGGGAAGAGGAGGAGGAGGAGGAAGAAAGGGTGGAGGAAGAGGAAGGAGAGGAGGGAAAGAAAGAGAAAGGAGGAGGAGGAGGAGGAAGAAGAAGAAAGGAAGAGGAGGAGGGAAGGAAGGAGGAGGAGGAAGAAGAAGAAAGGAAGAGGAGGAGGGATAGAGGAGAGGAGGAGGGAAGGGAGAGGATTGGGGGAGAGAGAAGAAAGAGGAGGAGGGGAGAGAGAGAGAGAGAGAGAGAAATACGATATAACATAATCTACAAACCACTATATCTATATCAATAAAAAAAATAAACATATTCTATCCTTAAAAAAACATCAATATATCAATACCATTCCTTTATAATCACGAGTATAAAAATAAATCCAATCAAAACATTTATATACACAATCCTTGCTTCAGTTTCCTTTTCAAGTGATCGGGGGAAGGCAGGAAACGTAGTGACGGAAACATTTACATCGAAAAAAACAGATTAACCCACATTGCCAGAGGAAACCAAACAGGGAAACAACAGAAGAGGAAACAGAGAACAGAAGGAGAGGGAAACAGAGGTAAGAAAGGTGTTAATTTTGATATAAATGTTAAAAGAAAGATGGAGGATGGAAGGGAAGGGAGAAGGAAGGGAAGGAAATTTAGTAGACGTGTGTGTATTAGGGTGAGGATAAGGGTGCCAGGGTGTGGATAAGGGTGCCAGGGTGTGGATAAGGGTGCCAGGGTGTGCTAGGGTGTAGGGGAGGCAGGATGAGGCAGGACAACAAGAAATATTTACAAACAGGATGAAAAAGGTGAGAATTAACGTCATTTTATTTATTTTTTTAGTAGAGTTTGAAAATATTTACCTTAATTTTGAGTTTGTCGAATTTTTTTTTTTTTTTTTTTTTTGGGTAGTATTGTTATAAGTGAAAATATATCGACATTGAATATTTTGGAATGTAATGTAATGTAATATTTTCTTTTTCCTACGTATAATTTTTTTTTTTTTTTTGTTAAGGAGTGAAATGGTGAAGAAAATTTACGATATTATGACAAAAAAATATATAATAAATTCTCACAAATCATGAAACGAGTGTGTGGTGTGAGGTGGCAAATGGTGTTCAAATTCATTATTATTATTATTTATATATATAATTAATGTATATAGCTGTGTTCACCTATACTTTTAATTCTAAGATGACATAGAGTTTATTCCTAACAAGTATAAAATAATGAATGTTACTAACTTAGAAGGAAAAATTCACTGATAATTCTAAGATAGATAGAATTATTAGATCAGAAATAGACATAAAAATAACCTTAGAGAGACTTAGATAGAATTAGATCCTAACAAGTATAGAGGAATGAACTTTACTAACTTAAAAGGTAAAAAAAATCGTCACAACACGTACAATATAACCAAAATATAACCAAAATATATCAAAATGTGAGATAGATTTGTGTGTATAAGTTAACTCAGACCTCCGTCCCAGAAAAACAATGTAAGGAGGCTAGAAATAGAGCTAATAGGTTGTTAGGATTCATTAGTAGAAGTAATGAAGTTATTCTGAAATTGTATTTAGCGTTACTCAGATCTCACCTCGACTATGCAGTACAGTTTTGGTCCCTGTACTATAGAGTGGATATAGGAGTGTCAGGTCAGGTCAGTGCAGGTCAGTGCAGAGAAGGATGACCAAAATGATAGAAGGGATTTGTAATTATAGTTATGAGTTTTTATTTTTTGTATTATTGAACTGATTCGGTAAATTAATACTAGTTATCGTAATACTAACCTTTTATGATAGAACGTAAGGAAAGATAGATAGAAAGACATAGATAGATAGATAGATAGACATAGATAGATAGATAGATAACACTAATGGTATAATGAATCAAACAAGAATATATTAATTATCCTTTATTAATGTCACTCTGGAAACACACACACACACACACACACACACACACACACACACACACACAATCACCTTCAGCATATTTTTTCTTTGTTTTTTTGTTTTATTACACTTTCATTACGTTACAAAATAGTAGTAGTGGTAGTAGTAGTAATAGTATTTAAGTAAAAATAGCACATCATTACAACATACACACACATACTTATATACACACACACACACACACACACACACACACGAAAAGCCATAATTAATTCCTTGCTTTTTTTTCATATTTCGTTGACCAGAAAATTTACTTCTATAGAAACGAAAAAAAAAAAAATTACCTTTACATAATAATAATAATAATAATAATAATAATAATAATAATAATTTACTTCCATACAATAAAAAAAAAGAAAAAGAAAATTCAGTTCTATATAGTAAAAAATAATAATTGACTGATACAAGCTAAAAAAAAAAAAATAAATAAATAAAATAAATAAATAAATAAATAAAATAAATATAAATAAATAAATAAAATAAATAAAAAGAATGAATTTTTTTTTTTAAGTTTGACGATTACTTAGAAAAAAAAATAATATATTAACCGAATTTATAAATGACTTCATGAAAATAAAAAAATATATATAAATGAATGAATCCACTTAACTTTTAACTTCCAAAATATTATAAGTCAAATAAAAGAATGGCATAGTTTATAGTTCCTTCCTTTACTTGTTGCTTCCTGACGAGTACAAAATTATTCAAACAAACAAACAAACACACAAAAATTACTTTAAAAAAAAAAATAAATAAAAATAAAAAATCAACTTTCATTATAAGTATAAATAAAATAAACAAAACTTTCATTATAAGTAAAAAAAAAAAAAAAATCAACTTTCATTATAAGTCAAAATAAAATAAAATAAACTTTCATTATAAGTAAAACAAAAAAATATATTAAAAAATTCAACTTTCATTATAAGTAAAAATAAAATAAAAAAACTCATTATAAGTATAAAAAAAAAAAAAATAATAATAATAATACAACAGCCATTTTTTTTTGTCATTTCTTGCGTGTCATTATATAATTTTTTACTTAAAGAAAATATATTACTTAAAAAAATCTATAAGTAACTCATTTTCATTATTATAAGTAACAAAACACAAGCAAACAACACCTTAGAGTCACCCTAACACACACCCTTACCCTTGAACACACACCCTTACCCATCCCAACACACCTTAACACACACCCTTACCCATCCCAACACACCTTAACACACCCTAACACACACCCTTACCCTTGAACACACTCTTAATCCCTACACCCAACACAACCTTAGTCGTACACACACCCAACACACCCTAATTCCATCACTCAATACACTTACACACACACACACACAAACACAAACACACTTACAAACACACACAAACACACTTACACACACACACAAACACACTTACACACACACAAACACACTTACACACACAAACACTTACACACACACACACACACACACAAACTCGCACCAGAAATTCCGCACATATGCTACACTTTCTCTGAGTGCATTTCAAAGCGTCGTGTGTGTGTGTGTGTGTGTGTGTGTGTGTGTGTGTGTGTGTGTGTGTGTGTGTGTGTGTGTGTGTTTGAAAAGGCAACATTCTCTGTACTGTGAGAGACTTTGGCAGTGTACAGCTCACTAAAAACAGACACAAGTCCACACACATGTACGTACACACACACACACACACACACACACAGACACGTACACGGATTCAAACGTACACGCAGAAGGGAAGGAAAGATAAGAATTAGAAGGAAAATAATAAGGAAATATATTGAGGTTATTTTTAGTGTGTGTGTGTGTGTGTGTGTGTGTGTGTGTGTGTGTGTGTGTGTGTGTGTGTGTGTGTGTGTGTTAACTAGGCCTAAAAAAAAGAAGAAGAAAAAAGTGAGAGGAAAAGAAAGGGAATCAAAATGTCAAATGATTTCTTACACACAAGCAAGAAAATAAACAAAAAATAAGAGCTATTTCTAAAAGAGAGAGAGAGAGAGAGAGAGAGAGAGAGAGAGAGAGAGAGAGAGAGAGAGAGAGAGAATAGCAGAAAAAATGAAAGAAAATCACCATTTATATGAACTTAAATTTCTTACACGATAACCAGTAAGAATAAAAAAAAAAAAAAGTTACCTAATAAATAACAATCAATCAATAAATAAATAAATAAATGAAATAAATAAAATAACCAATAACATAACATAACAAAAAAGAAAGAAAAAGAAAAAAAAAATCAACAAAAATAATAACAATAAAAAAAATAAATAAAACAGAAAAAAAAAATACAATCACACAATACAACAACAAAAAAAAAAAAAATCATGGATGTTCAAAAAATCTTGTACATAATCAGGAACTCTAAAGATGACCTCCAGATGACCTCCAATCACACAACCTTCCTTTGGCGTCATCCTTACTTCCTTGGGGTCATCCTTACTTCCTTGGGGTCATCCTTACTTCCTTGAGGTCATCCTTACTTCCCCTTCACCTTGGTCATCCTTTGTATAGCCTCGAGGGCCTTCTTAGCCTCCCGGACCTGTTGGTTAATGCGGTCACGAAGGGAGGCGGAGGTGGCCTTGCGGTGACTCTGTTCTAGGTCCTGTGAGGGGGGGAAGGAGGGGGGGGGTTATAGTTATGGTGTTATATAGTTATGGTGTCCTATAGTTATGGTGTTGTATAGTTATGGTGTCCTATAGTTATGGTGTTGTATAGTTATGGTGTCCTATAGTTATGGTGTTGTATGCATCTGAGGCTGTAGCAGCAATGAGCCTCACATGTTCTTAATATATTCATAGAGAGAACGTAAATATTTAAGGCGTCACTATAAAAAAATCTGAAAACCTGCGACAACTAACGGGCAAAGGCAAGTCCATCTTAGCCTCTATAAAGCCTACTAGTGACAACGGTTTGTGACGTAGAAAAAAATCTCCCATTACCCATTTATTTACCAACCCGTTCGTGCGCCGACTGTCTTATACTTGTGGGCTTCTAAACACATCCTTCAAAAATGTGTTAAAAAAAAAAAATTGTCAGAAATTCAAAAATTTTTCCATGATTTTTTAATTCAACTCAATAAATATTCAAAATTTTTTTTCACAACAACGTAAAGTGACCCAAGCCCTTGGTGGTCTAACCCTACCCTACCCTTCCCTCCCCTTCCTTTCCCTTCCCTACCCTACCTAACCCTACCCTACTTTCCCTCCTCTTCCCTTCCTTCCCTTCCCTTCCCTACCCTACCCTCCCCTTCATTTCCCTTCCCTTCCCTTCCCTACCTAACCCTACCCTATCCTACTCTTCCCTTCCCTTCCCTACCCTACCTAACCCTACCCTACCCTACTCTTCCCTTCCCTTCCCTTCCCTTCCCTTCCCTACCTAACCCTACCATACCCTCCCTTCCCTACCCTCCCCTTCCCTACCCTCCCTTCCCTTCCCTTCCCTTCCCTCCACTGACCTGTATAGCAGCCTGATAACCTGCAACATTGTGGAAGACCCGGACATGCCGATCACCCAGGGTCAGGAGAAGCTTGCTCTCGGGGTCAAAGGAAAGGTCAACGATGCTACCTGGAAGGGTGAAGAACAGGTGATTAGGGTGAGGAAAGGGTGATTAAGGTAAAGAAAGAGTGATGAAAGAGTGAGTAAGAATGTTTTAACACACACACACACACACACACATAACAGTACAAGCATAACTTTTTAAAACCTGCATATTACAACTAGGTCCACACACACACAGACACACATACGTACACACACACACACACACACACACACCTGCATAGATATCCTGTATGGTGTTGAGCTGCTCCCCGGTGATGGCTGAGAAGAAGGTGAGGGAGGCGGCGGATGCGATGACAATGGTGCGGCCGTCGGGTGAGAGCCGGATGAGGCCGGGAAGGTGCTTCTTGTCGTACACACCCGAGTGGAGGAGATACACTAGCTGGCCCTTCTGGTACTCAACTGTAAGGGTGAGGGAAGGGGAGGTTGTTGAAGTATTAGGTGAGGTAAGGGTGAGGGTGAGGTGAGGGTGAAGTTATTGAAGTATTAGGTGAGGGAAGGTGAAGGGAGGGTGAGGGTGAGGGTGAGGTTAGGTGAGGTGAGGTGAGGTGAGGTGAGGTGAGGTGAGGTGAGGTTAGGTGAGGTGAGGTTAGGTTAGGTTAGGTTAGGTTAAGATAGATATGTTAGAAATTCAATGTAAGATCAAAGTCAAAAATATATTAGAAATTTCTACGGTGATATTAAGATAAGCTTAAGAAAGATGGATTTGGTTGTAAGATAATGAGAGAGAAAATATTACACTACTGAAAAAAGTACTGAAAAAAATTACAATACTGAAAAAAGTACTGAAAAAAATTACAATACTGAAGAAAAAAAACACTGACAAAAATTACAATACTGAAAAAAAAAGTACTGAAAAAAATTACAATACTGAAAAAAAGAAAAAAAAATTACTGGGCAAAAAAATAAAAAAATAAAACAGACAAACATACACACACACACACACACACACACACCCAAACACACGTACACACTCACTATTGGTATCAAACAGCCTCCATGTCCCATCCTTAGAGACAGACACCATCCTGCTTGAGTCACTGTTAATACTACAAGAGTATATCCCGGCCTTGTGTCCCGTCAAGTCAAACGCGCGCTTGATGCCTTCATAATTACCAGTCTTGTTGAACTTCACCTCCCACACCTTCACGTCGGGGGTGAAGCCTAGGGAGGGGAGAAAGGGTGTGTTAGGTTAGGGATGAAGGGGGTGTGTTAGGTTAGGTTAGGAAATCTTATCAAGGTGTATAATTAGTGAAAAATAACTCGGATTAGTGACTGTGTGTGTGGCTAATCTAATCTAAAGTAATTCAATAATCGTTCTGAACTAGATGTCTCGGGGGGGGAAGAGGTGTGTTAGATTAGATTAGGTTATCATTGTTTATAACTAATGAAAAAAAAACTTGAATTAGTGAGTGACTGTGTTGCTGAGTTACCTGACCTTAAGTAAACTAATCTAACCTGTATTTACCTAACCCTAACTAAACCTTAACTTAACCTAAACTAACCTTCCCTTCCCTTTCTTTCCCTAACCTTTCTTTCCCTTCCCTTCCCTAACCAAACCTAACCCCTTCCTTCCCTTCTCTTCTCTTCCTATCCCTACCCTTCCCTTTCCTTCCCTCCCTTCCCTTCCCCAACCCAACCCAATCCAATCAACCCAACCCACCCCACCCCACCCGACCCCACCCCACCCCAACCCAACCCAAACCAAACCAACCTAACCTAACCCAACCCAACCCAACCCAAACCCAACCCAACCCAACCCCAACCCAACCCAACCCAATCCAACCCAAACCAACCCAACCAACCCAACCCAAACCCAACCCAACCCAACCCAACCAACCCAAACCCAACCAACCCAACCCAAACCCAACCCAACCCAACCCAACCCAACCCAACCCAACCCAACCCCAACCCAACCCAACCCAACCCAATCCAACCCAAACCAACCCAACCCAAACCCAACCCAACCCAACCCAACCAACCCAAACCCAACCAACCCAACCAACCCAACCCAAACCCAACCCAACCCAACCCAACCCAACCCAACCCAACCTAGCCAACCCAAACCCAACCCAACCCAACCCAACCCAACCCAACCCAACCAACTCAACCAACCCAACCCACCCCACCCAACCCAACCCAACCCAACCCAACCCAACCCAACCCAACCCACCCAACCCAACCCAAACCAAACCAACCCAACCCAACCCAACCCAACCCAAACCAACCCAAACCTAACCTAACCTTCCCTAACCCCCAAACTAACCAGTCGTAGCCACAAATCTTCCACATGGGGACAGGGTAGCGGAGTAGGTGTCGCCGTGCCGTGTGTCCACCACTTCCATCACCTCCCCGCGCAGACTCCAGATGATTAGTTGATTCTTATTGTTGCATGACATGATAAACTTGCCGGTCACAGCCAAGTCTAAGGCGATCACGTCTGCCTCTCTGTCATGCTGGGAAGATTGAGGGTTAGGTTAGGTTAGGAGGAGGAGGAGGAGGAGGAAGTGAGTGAATAAGAGACAGTAAAGAAAGTGTTGAATGTAAAAAGAGAAGAGAAGAGAGAGAGAGAGAAAAAAAAAAAGAGAAAGAGAAAAAGAGAGATAGAGAGACAGAGACAGACTAAAACAAATACATATCATAAAAAGTACAAATAAAAAGCCAGAATCAATAGCGTTAGAGCATTAATAAAGCCAACACACACACACACACACACATACATACCTGGGGGAAAGTCAGAGACACCTGTGGGCAGCCAAGTGAACCATCGGGCCTCTTGCTCAGCTTATACACCTCTATCGTATTAGCAACAGACTTATGCAAGATGATCGCCTTCCCATCAGGACTCCAACAGACCTTAGTAGCGAAATCAAACTCAATATTTCCTCTGGTGCTCTTGTGTTCTTTCTGGGTGAAGTCTTTGGTGGACCAGATCTGCACAGTGCGGTCTGGGGGGGGAAGGAGAGTGTGGGTGAGTGGGTGTGGGTGTGGGTGTGTGGGTGGGTGTAAGAGATATATAGGAAGGAAAAAAGTTAGGTTAGGTTTGGTCTGAGGGGAGGAGGAGAGTGTGGGTGTGTGAGGGTGTGTGTATGTGAGGGTGTGGGTGTGTGTGTTTGTGTGTGTGTGTGTAGGATGTGTGCAATTGTGTGTTTCCATAAGTCGAGTTTTTAGAAGAGAAAATAATATAAAAAAAAAGTATATTTCCCGCTTAAATTTATAGTAAAAAAAATAATAACTTAAAATTTTTTAGCTATATAAAAAAAAAATTCTATACTTTCAACCTTAAGAGTAAAAATAATCAAATAAGATCACGCCACAATCCATTATATTAATTCATATAAATAAAAATAAAAAATAAATATATAAAAATAAAAATATATATAAAGGAGAAATGAAAAAAAAAATTATACTATTAAACATTTTTTTTATTTATAAGAATGGCAATAGTACACAGGCAGACATACAGACATACAGACAGACAGACAGACTTCCGCTGCTGCTGCTGCTGCAAATACTTTCACTTGCAAATTAATCTTTATTTACGTAGGAATGACAATACTGCAATTAAGTCAGTTACCGCTCCCCCCCCCCATTACCCTCCTACTGCCCCCCCCCTTCCTATATATTCATCATTTTCTTTCAGTCTTCATTAAGTTATTATTATTATTTATTTTGTAAGGTAACTGTGGCCAGAATATTTATTTACAAAGCTTTAATTAAGATTGAAGGAAAAGGTGAATATTTGGTTTGTAAAAATATTAGTTCTACGTAGAAGGAATTGACTTGTTTTTATTTATGTGTGTTTGTAAAATTATAAAAAATAAGTAAATGTGATATAAAAAACGAAACATAACTGAACTCAAAGAAAAATGTTTAAGTTTTACAAGAAGAAATAATTTTGTTTGTGTTCGTAAAATAAAAATAAAAATAATACATGTTAAAAAAAAATGTTATGTTACACTTGTGAAGAATAATTTTGATGCATTTATATAATACCAAAAAAATATATAAAATTACAAAAAAGAAATAGTTATACATATAAAGAATAATTTTACAAGTTTTCGTAAAATAAACAAAAATAATAATAAACATAATAAAAAAAACTAATTTATCCGTCTAAATAATTTTTTTTTTACATATATTCATGAAACTCAAAAATATTTAAACACAATCAATGTATAGAAAGAATAATTTTGTTTGCTCGTAAAAATCCGTAATATAAAATAATAAAAATCACTTCCGCTATCATCATCATCATCATCATCATTCATTTAGTTTAGTTTAATATCAAATAACTATGAATCCTTGACTTAACATCTTTCATAAAAAAAAAATAATAATAATAATGAAAAAAATTAAATAAAAAAAATACTGCTTTTCAAATACTGTCCTTTCAAGTTTATCATTAAAAGTCTTCCTCTTCCTCCTCCTCTTCTTCCTCCTCCTCCTCTTGTCACTTCAAATAACCCTTGTACTCTCGTCTAGTGCATTAATATTATCAATGGTAACCGTATTTATTTATTTTATTCATTATTATTATTTATTTTTGGTTAAACTTTCCCTGGACCGAAAAAAAAAAAAATTACTAGTATTATGCCTAGCGACGAAAAGTATACAAAAATTCTAACCATGAATAGATTAAAACCAATTTATTATTATTATTACTATTATTATTTTGTGGTTTATTTTTTTATTTAAGCTGCATTAATAAGAGTTCATTGTACTATTATTATTATTACTATTACTACTATTATTACTATTACGTATTAAACAAATGTGACCAAGAGGAGGCAGTATATATAAAAAACCTCACCCTAACCTAACCTCACCTCACCCTAAACCTAACCTTAACCTAACTTAACACTACACATTTGACTCTTGGAAAACTTCACTAAAAAATTTTCCTTTATTAAAAGTTTACCTCCATCAGCGAGCTGCCCTGCCCCTCCAACTATGTACACACAGGCACGCACACACACAGGCACACGCGTACACACACACATACGTACATACATACAACACATAAATAAAAAGGATGCAAGGTAAATACGTATAAAAATATAAAAATTGGCGAATGCTGAGCTAGGAAAAGGTTCAGTTTTATCACACACACACACGCGCGCGCACACAGACTTACGTACACTCCCTTAACGCGATCTAGTCTAAGAAATGCAATACTTGCCTCACCTTACCCCCCTTCACCCACACACACACGCATACGCACATCAAACTGAAGTATTAAAATATCACCGAGACGAAAGACTTAAAAGTTATTCCGACTCACTCTATAAACGACACGAGATCTATATTTCTTTTTAGAGAGAGAGAATCACATCCTTTATGAATCTTTTCTATAAAGTGTTAAGTGTTAATTTAAGTGTTAAGTGTTAATTTAAGTGTTGAGTTCATTAAGTGTTTGATTCTGTTAATACCAGATTGGAATGCATTTTTGTTTTGTTTTTTTTGTTTATATAAGTGACAATACAATGCAATGTTTACCTTTATATAATACAGCTCATTACCTATTCTTCCTCCCTCCCTTCCTCCCTTCCTTCTTCCTTACCTTCCTTCCTTACCTACTCTTCCCTTCCTCCCTTCCTCAATACACTTCTACTTTTCTCTCCCTTCCCTAATACAGTCTCTTTCCTTTCCTCCCTTCCTTCCCTTCCTAAATACTTATCTCTCCTTCCCTCCTTTCCTCAATACAATCTCTCTCCCTCCCTTCCTAACCTTACCTTACCCTTCCTAACCTTCCCTTCACCTTCCTAACTATTATAAAGACTACCTGCCCTTCACAATCTCTTCAGGACGTGTTTGTTCACTGTTTGTTCACTGTTTGTTTACTGTTTGTTTACCTTATCAAACACTACAGAAGCTGCCACCAGTTACTTAATAAGCGTAAAAAAAATAAATTACACAAGCAAGCAACACACGCACACGGTCACACATATACGCACACACACACACACACACACTTTGGTTGAAATAATTTACTTAACATTATCCAGATCCTCCTCATCACTGCCATGACACATACACACATGCGCGCACACACACGTACACGCCCCAGTTTGTGCAACACTGTGCGTGAGGTTTGAGCAAGTGTTGTGTAGGTATGAGTGAGTGTGTGCGTGTGTTCCGTGTACAACCACCAACACACTAAGGCACAACACAATGTTATCACACTCAACGCACATGCACGCGCACACACTGCGCCGTCACTGTATCACAACATTAAAACAATAAAAAACATACACACACGCACGCACACAGCCTTGCCCTACATGTACTTGAGTGCGTGAGGCAGAGGTGCAACTTTGAACCCTTTGTGAGATTCAATGAGGTGGTTGAGCAGCAGGTCCAGCACCACTGTGGCGTCCTCCACACTGTCATGACCACCGCTGCCACACTGGATGTCCCGCCCCAGGTGCTTCTTGGCCAGGCTCTTGAGTGACTGTTTGTGTGGTGGTGGCGGTGGTGCTGGTGCGTGTGTGGTGGTGGTGTGTGGTGGTGGTGGTGGTGGTGGTGGTGGTGCCTTGAAGAGCAGTGCGGTGTCCACCACCTTGTCGTGTCTGAGGCCCAGCACGGCCAGGTCACCCTCCAGGCTGTGTCCCACCACTACCGTGCAGGCCGTCACGTGCCGCAGCACCCTGTCCCTTGCCTCCCCCAGGGTGAGGGCGCAGGCCATGTGTGCCGCCGTGATGCCGGAGAACTGAGTGTTGTAGTCAAACACCCAGCCCTTGGGCCTCACGTAGGTGTCCACCATCACCCGCCCGCGCACACCCACCACCGTCACCCGGGCAACCTCAAACCCCTCTGCCGTGTACACCATCTCACAGTCCAGGCCCACCACCCCCGCCGGGCCCGGCCCAGGGACCACGAACCCCTCTAGGGGCCCGTTAAGGCCGCGGCGCAGGTTGTGGTATACATGCATGGGTGCCGTGGTGCAGCCTGCCACGCCCTTCAGCTTGTGGCAGCACTGGTACCTGAGCTGGCCGTCCTGCCTCATGCCCACCCGCCGCGGGTGGTACTGGCACACCCGCCGCCCATTGTCACCCAGGCTGAAGGCTTGCCGGCAACGCTCACACTTCTCAACGCGCCGCACCACAGCCTCCATACCCGCCACACCACACCCACACCACTCCTGGGCCTCACCCTCACCCTCCTTGCTGTCTGAACTGACGCCTGAGGATGTGTCCTGACTGTCATTGTCATCAGGACAACAGTCACTGGTGGTGTGGTCCAGCAGGGAGTCTGGCTCTGAGTAGTCTGAGGTGTTGTCATCACCATCACCACCACCACCACACCCTGGTGATGACTCCCCCCCCTCCACCCTGAGCATGGCCAGGGCACCGGCCCCCGCCAGCACGGTGGCCAGGGTGGTATAGCCTGAGGCCCTGAAGAGGTGTGTGCCCCCTGCACCGTGGAAGGGGTAGCCGTTCAACACCCTGTCCTCAACACCACAACACAGGGGCAACACCAGGCTGTACACCTCACTCTCACTCTTACCAAGCCGATCAAACAAGGCTCGGGTGCTGCCCTGCACCACGCTGCTGCTGCTGCCGCTGCTGTGTTCACCCTTCATCTTCTTGGCCTTGGGCTTGGGCTTGGTTTTGTTCTTATTCTTGCGTTGGCGGCGTGACATCTTAGTGCCGGCACCCTCGCCCCCCCCTCCCTCCTCTGTGTCTGACGGGGAGGCACTGGCGGCCGGGTGACTGCTGCCACTCATTGAGGACGAGTCTACCTCATCCACACCACTCACGCTGCTGCTGCTGCTGCTGCTGCTGCTGCTGCTGGTGGCGGTGGCGGCGGTGGTGTTGAGTAATGGCAAGGGGAAGCACCCCTCCCCCTCCTCCTCCCTGCCTCTGCCTCCTCCAGGGTCAAAGCGACGGCCGCTGCCAACTGCAGGAAACACAATGAACTCTGCTTAATGATGGGACCACTCAAGGACCACTCAAGGGATAGGTAAAGGGGACCAAACCTGACTACTCACTACCACCACCACCACCACCACCATGAGTAACACCACTACCATCACCATCACCATCATTATAAAGCTCATTACATCCTGACCAGACTCATCATCATTAACAGAAAAGGGTGACAATGGGTGACAATGTTCATTAAGCAGAGTCCAATGTGTTACACTGCCACACACACACACACACACACACACACACACACACACACACCAGCGCTCTCTCCATTTTAGGTTTGCCGAGGCCCTTAAACATGCCACATACATCACCAAATCAACATGAATCACCCTCCCACCACGTGTACACGGTAGTGACACGGCAACATTCGGCAAACATCGCGTGGCCTTCGTACCTAACCATGTTGACACCGGCGGTTAGGCCGTCGCACCTGAAAAGTTAGTGCATGCAGTAAAAAATTATGTGAGCTCCACGAACTAGGCCTGATTCATGTAGGCCGTGTGGGCACCGTGCTTGCTTTGTACTCGGTTCGTGTGGAAATCGGGTGTATTCGTGTGAGCACCGTGTAATTCGGCGGAAAACTCTAAAAATTTCCTTTATGAACCGTGTACGAATTCCACACGGTAGCCACACGGCCTACACGAATGCCGTTTGGTCCTAACACGAAGGCAACTCGGCTCCAGTACAACATTTAACACTCAAGTTGTGTGGCCAATACGGTGTTCGATATCCACAAGAATTGAGCGAGCACGGTTTGTACGGTATGACAAAGATTTAAGTGAAAACCGTGCGCAAAATTATTCGACTAGGTCAAGTCCGTGGGAGTGTTGTTTGGAGTTCGTGTGGATGCCGTGTAACCTTCGTACAGGCGCTGAGTATTTCGTGCTTGTACTGTGTTGGATTCACGTTGAAAGATTTCGAAAAATGATCGTTAAAATCTGGGAAATTTTCGCTTCCTGTTATTCTTCCTTTCCGTACAACATTCGTAGGGGGTTCGTGTTGCCGTTGTGCTGGTACCTGTTTCATTCGTGTGTGGGCCAAACAAGTGCCTTGCGGCCTCAAATTCGTGTTGATTTGGCAATGTGTGCGACATGCTTTAAGAAATTTGGTTAAGGTCTATTTAAACACCTTTGATGTCTGACCTCTGACCTCCCCCCCCAATGCCCCTCCTCTCCCTCTTCCCTCTGTCTCTCTCCTTTTCTCTCCTCTTCTTTCCCTCCCTCTCCATCTCCTTTTCTCTCCTTTCCCTCTTCTCTCCCTTCCTCCTTTTTTCTCTCT